>LGRX02007093.1:0-12714 GCA_001247695.2 Cymbomonas tetramitiformis
CTGACGGGGGCACCATCAGAGCCTCGAGCCTCGTGTTCAGCTTCTTGGGCGTCACTTGTGACGGTCGCATAGCTCGCGGGGGTATTAGGTGGTTGTTCTGGCCGTGAGTGCGCTCGTCCGTCAGCGGCTTCAAGGGCGGCCTGCACCACTATCTTGCTCTCCGCCACTTGTTGCTCCAGCAGTCGTTGCTCTCGAGCTGCTTGGTCAAGTTGCTGGCGTTGCTCTTCCGCGGCGCGCTGCATTTCTCGAAGTTGTTGGTGATGACGTGCAGCTTCCTCCGCCTGCGATGCTACAGCTTGCTCATGCTGATGCGAGACAACGTCCGCGGCATGCTGCATGCGCGCTATCTGCTCCTCAGCAGATTCGAGAGCGGCCCGTCGCGCTTCTTGGCATACCGTGGTGCGGAGCTCCTGATGCATCCGGGTTGCTTCCTCCACGGCATTGTGCATGTCCATGCGCAACGCTGTGAGCTGCGCTTGGTGCGCAGTGGCCGCATCCAACGCGACTCGTTCGGTCTCCTCTTGCAGCTCTCGTAGTTGCCGCTCGTGTCGCGTGACTTGAGCTTGGCGCCGCCGTTGGCGTCCACCCTTTTGCCGAGAGCTCCTAGATGAAGAGGTGTGCGAGGCGTCGGAGGAGAGCGCTTCAGTAGAAGATGTTTGACACGATGAAAGTGTGGACTTCTCCTCACTGGACGTAGAGGTGGAGTCGTACATCAGTTTACCTTCGTCACTGCGACGTCGAGCTTTGGCGAGCTTGCGCTTGGCCAACTTCTGCCGCTTCCGCTCCTGCTTCGCCACCTCCTTCTCGTGGGCTAACTCCGTCAAAGCCTGGACACGTACAGCACGTTCTCGTTGTGTGGGTCGAGGGGCGGATGAAGCTTTTTATCGAGGTGGTTGTGGGGCGGAGTCAGCGGAATGAACGTCTTCCTCATCGATCGTGGAGTCATCTTCAGACGACAAGACGCCATAGGGGTTGCGGCCAGGTACAGATTGTACGCCATGCTGTTGAACACTTGCCCCCAAGGTGGTTGTACGCCTTAGAGTCTTTATCACCTCCTCGACGCTCACTCCCAACCGCACCAGCCTTGCAGGCCGGTTGGCTGGGATGGTCGTGACGAGTGGTCGTGCAGAGTGGAGGTGATGATAATGGTGGCTTGCTGAGGTAACATGCGACAGAAGGAGTCCACGAGATGGGATCACGTGTTGCTCTCCACTCTTCGTTCTCAGCTGCACCTCCCATGTGATTGCAGCGATGGAGTCTTCTTGGCCACACAGGCGGCGAAGATGTCTACGCAAGGTCGCCCATTGCTTCGGGGTCACGGCAGGCGTGTCCGTCAGAGCTGACCACTCGTGGAGGACTTCGCGCTTCACATGTTGTTCACGCTGGACCGCAAAGGTGGTGCACTTGGAAGCGAAGTCCACGGTAGCCTTCCACGCTTCCATACACTTCCTCACGTAGAACTCGGACCGGGCGATGTTGCACACCGTGATTTCGAGAGTGATCTCTTTTACACGACGTTGTTCTTCTCGCCATGCACTCAAGAGCCGGGACGCCAATCGTGAACTTGCGTGTCCAGCAAAATCTTGCTTTTTGCGTTGGACCTGGTTCTTGCGGTGAACTCGCTCGTGCCATGCTGTAAGGGAAACACGCATGCGCGCGAGACGGGCACGTAGGTGCCATGTCGTAAGTGCAGATGAAACACGCCCGCTGAGCACTCGTGCTGTCCAAGTACTCCACCAATTACGCAATGCACATACCGCTAAAATATCCACTGCTACAGCTTGGCGTGCCAGCCTGACGCTCCACTCGTTCACGCTTGACAACCCGCGCTCGCCACTTGGAGGAGCACTTTCACGCCTAGGCGTAAATATGTTGCTCTCATGGGTCTGGTTTCCAACGAGATGCTCTGGTGCCAAAGGCAAATGGTCAACTACAGCTTCGCTATGAGGAGATGATCTCAAATTATGAGCGGTGGCTATAGCGACCGTGTTGAGCTCCTCGAGAGCTGGTTGGCTACGTTGTAGACCTGAGGCACCTGCACCCCCTGCACGCTGCTGGGGTGTAGAGTAGCACTCAAACGTACGTACAATGGAAGATACCAGCCCAGGAGAGTCACGCGAGCCGTCGGGGAAATTCGTGGGCGTGGCAGGCAGCGATGCTTGGGTGCGACGTTCCTCTTGAGGTAGAGGCGCGCTCGCCAAAAGCGCGTATTCGCCCTCCAGAGAGCGTTGTACTGCTCCCCCCCCTGCTGCCCCGCCGCGCCCCGGCTGGCGCCTCCCATTCCGGGACAAAGTACGGGGTGGGCCCCAAAGCCCCAAGCCCATCCCGGAGCTGAAACACCCGGGCCGAGCTAGAGAGCCCGGAGGGCCCAGAAGCAGCCTCCGCCACCCCCGAGCGCCGCTGAGGCGGAACATACAGCGAAGAAGCTTGCCGTGAAGAGGACATTGAAAAAGTCGCTTAAGATGGTGGAGAAACGCAGCAATCTGATTCCGAAAAATCTGCCAGCGCTTCCGCCGTACAGGCGTATAGTGCTAAGTGCGAAGACGCAGGATCCCAACAGCAAAAAACAACTGCCGCTGCCAAATCTCAATCAAAGCTTTCCAGCAAACTCGAAGAGGTAAGATGAAAACAAATTGAGCCAAATTGGTTAACGATCGGCTCACGGAAGTCAAAGCAACGTCGCAGCGCGATACCACTCAGGGTTAGCCCCTGCCAAGAACGCCAGAGCGCTGCAGAGCCTAAGGGCAAGGAACGCAAGCCGCATCTGCCAATTCAGAGAACATTTTCGAATTCCCAAGCATAAAATTGCGTAATCCCACTCAGTCGCAAAGACACTCGACGAAGAACACGCACGCCAGCGGAATAGCGCTAACCTGAAGTCGCATCACGCCAATTCCGAGCCCAAGAAGAACATTGCGCACACATCCCAATCGCAGAGGGTAGTGTAGACGAAGATCCCGCGGAAAACGCTGACCAATTGGCACAATTCCCGAGAAGAATTAACGGCGCAAAGCTGCCAGCGAGCAAGAAAAACGACGAGTCGTTGACCAGCGCGTCAGAGCGCGAACATAAGGCCAGCGGCCAGAAGTACAATTTTGACCATTCCCAAACTCGAATTTAAGCAGCACCCGCAAAAATTGCCATAATTCGTAAAGATAATTTGCGAGCCCCAGGCGCAGAGCGAACGCTAGACGAAAGATAGCTCTAGGCTACTTTATTTGTGGCACACTGTGCCACAGTAGGAGGCCTCACACTAGGCGAGCCGAAATTGTCCATCACAGATCACGGCGCGAAGAGAGTATAAGCTGCATTCGACAATTCTAAGAACTTTTGTTGCTGAGGAACAAACGCCACAACGAACATCTGAGCGAAGAACTGCGTGCGCACTAGGCACTCACAGCAGATAAGACTGCAAAGCACGCGCAGCTGCACGAAGAAACCACCATGAAGCAATCCGCGAAGAGAGATTACGTTTTACAAGTAACTCGAAGAAGAATTTCGACAGTGCCACAAGTCATCTCGCTGAAGGAAGTCGCAAACGACTCTCCTGGCCAGTGCTGACCCAAAGTTATGTAACGCGCTAGTAACCTGAGAGCTCAAATTTCATTCGAAAAACTGAAGCACACGCAAATTCGTCGGAAGAGTTACAATCTCAAAGCAGAAAAATTTTGTGGAAGCGGTGGTGGTGGTGGCGCGTAGCACACTGATACCATTTTGTAGGAGGCAGTACTAAACCTCTACTTGACAGTGACTGTGAAACTACTTGTGGATCATATATAGTGCAAGGTTCTATGTTATGCACTATATAAGACTAATCAAGCTATGTCGATTCTTAGGAACTATGTCCAGACTCAGTGCATATATTTGCAGTAAGAATTAGGTATTATATTGACTTTTTGCCATGCGGCTGTTTTTACTCTAGAAATCTCAACTGTTTCTTTGGCCTTGGCCATTACTTATTCACTCAGCTCTCTGAGGTAATCCTAGTCAGCATGGCCAAGTCTCATCAACCTATCATATGCTTGTACTACATTATCATGCAGTATGATGTGCCAGTATTCTACATGTCACATTATTACACAGTACAGTGGTACTGTGTACTTCCATATAAGGGGGGTCTCTTCCTCAACAGGGGTCTCGGGCGCTAATGCTGTAAGGCGCGTATGACACTTCTGGCATGTATGACATTGCTGAGTCATCCGCGCATGACACCGTGTGTTGTCCTAGCACAATATTATTATCGCGGACCTCCCCTTGGACCGCACATAAAAGAAGGTGCATATTGGAGTGTACGACATGAGCATCATGGACCTAAACATCAATGTCATGATGTCTAAATTCACAACTGACAACAAACACAATTAATCTGCACCACTGATCCACAACACACCGATACATGGCTGGAGTGATTTGCATGTGTAGTTTGTATTGAGAATAGTAATCGAGACATGCCCTTTTCAATCAGGTATGAAGGAAGAATCAGTCATCAAAGATGCTCCATACTTAACAATACAACAAAATTGTGTACTGTAGTCACTCAGTATTTGAACAAATAACACAAATAACCATTGATTCAACTTCAAGAATTGCGAGTAAGATTCACCGAAGAAGACAGCAAACAGAATGATTCTGATGAACCAAGATGTTGACCAAAATCCCTCCGGCTGCATTGCAAGCTGCTTGGTTATCATACAGCACTCGGTATCAACCAGGGCCAGAAGAGCCATCATGGATACCGAATACAAGCACATACAACTTGGTGTATAGGTCCTTTTTAGACTCTCATGGTTGTAGTAATCCCATCTAAGTCTCCTTGTGTGATAATTTCGGAGGTTTTGATCAACCCGTACTTCTCCATGAAATAGTAGCAGATAACTTTACCCACATCCTGTTTCCACCCTCCACCAGCCGGTACTACATCAAAGCGCAAAAACCGGATGCCTCACAATTTGTGTGATTTTGAACTACTGCAGCAGGGAACAACCCGGGCATCTTCTACAGGGGCAACTCAAACACCCGGGGATCAGGTCGCTTCTATCACTTGCATGGCAGTGAAATGAATCCCCAGAAAGAAGATTCCCTCAGCTTACTCATCAATGTCCCCTGGCAGCCACGTCTATTTTTATTTTTGAGACCATGTCAGCAGTAGCGATTTAATCATACAATGCACTTAACATGCAGGGGAGCACCCACCTGAATGATTCCCCAACAGATGCAGTACAGCCACACGAAGCTCACCACCGTCCACGGAATCGCGTGCATGTCATCATCATTCTGCAAAAATACAGGCTCTGCCTCATTCAGCTTGAAAGGCCTGTTTTGTACTACGCAGCTGCTCTCTCTGATCAGCGCGAGAGCAGAGCAAGCTGCGGGTACCCTTAGTCACGTGGGGTTCCCGCTTGCCCAGACACATCCATACATCTGCATCGTCTGTGTGTGACAATGTGTTCGGTGAGTATCCAAGCTACCGGAATGCCACGCAAGATACAGCCGGCTGCACTATAGACCCACGCCAGGGGTCAAAGGATTTAGCAAGCACTTCTCCGGCATTTCTCCAGATTTTCCGGAGCTCCCTCCAGACTGGGGGCCCCACTGAGCCACCTGAGCGCTTCTGTGACCGCTGTCCCCACACACTGAAGCCATATTGCTCAAGCCGGCCTACAGGCACCCTTTCATGTATGGTTATTGGGCCTCCTGAGCGCCTCTGTGACTACTCTGTCTGTGCACTGAACTTGTGTCAGTGAAGCTGGTCCACCTTCACCCCATGAGCGCACTTCTCCTTGGAGCGAAAACCCTAAAATCCCTAAAATCCCTAAAATCCCTAAATGTGTGTGTATGCTTATCCTTGCGAATCCTTTGGCACCCTGTAGCCACAGAAGACTGCACTATGTCCCTACGCCGGGGATCAAAGGATTCAGCACACACTTCGGGACACTCATCCGGATTCTCCGGAGCTCACTAGTGAAGAATGGGACCCCCTAAGCCTCGCTGAGCCACCCAAGCCCCTCTGCATCTGCACCACCAGCGCACTGCCGCCTTGTGTCTGAAGCCGGTCCATCCCTGCCCCCGATCTGCGCGAGCCATATCTCCACCACCAAGCCCACGCGCAAGACCACCCCTCTGCTCCCTGAGCCTCACTGGGCCACCTGAGCCCCTCTGCGGCTGTCCTGCCGGCGCACTGCTGCTGTGTCTCTGGAGCCGGCTCACCCCCGCCAATCGAGCCACCCCTCCACCACCAAGCCCACACCCCACATCACCCCGCTGCCGCCTACAGCCTGGTCTCAAGAGAGCTTGCCCACCCACGCCACGGCCAGAATGCCCAAGCGCTGTCCCAAGGGGCTGAGAATGATAAACTGGGTTGCCCTCATCCAAACTTGCGCATCCGCCACCGACTTGCGCCTGTAGCCCTCTACCCCCAGCACCAACTCCCCGTGACTGGAGCCCTTGCGCTGATTGCCTTGCGAGGTGGCCGCGAACTTGAGCAATGCGCTCCACACTTGCGCTGTAACTGTCACGCCGCACTGTTCCTACTTGGGGTCCCATCCCCACAGTTGCCTGTGTGTCCCAAACCCTCCCGGTGGCCGATAGTTCACCACCCGGTCGTCGCCTTCCCGACAGTTGCTCACTGTTAGTTCCGGCACGGCCAGCAACCTCGCCCGATGGGCACGGAAGCTGATGAGATGCCGTATGCTGCTGTGCAACCTGTTGTAAGTGGTCATCGCTGCCAGGATGGGCCCACGGGCTCTGAGGGGCCCGGCGTGTGTCATCTCCACCCGCGGACCTCCCCACATCTCCCCCGTCATCCTCATCAGTTCCCCCCATGCCATCAACCCCCCCAAGAAGGCCGGCCACCCGCCTGCTCGCCCCCATCAAGGTGGCCACCCCTCCCTCAGCCAAGGCCATTGCTTGCTCCGGCGAGGCCCCACTCTGCTCCTGAGTCCAGACCCCACTCCCCGGGCCCGGCGACAAAAGGTCATCCCACTCATTCAAGATATCCTCGACACTTGACGCCGCCTGGCTGAGCCCGCCTATGCCTGCCCGTGCCCCTCCAGATCGCGCCTCGGCGGTGCCCCCTCCTTGACCCTCCACAGTGCCCAGATGCTCCACCTCCTGCCGCACGTCCTCCATGCTCTCTAAATGTGTGTGTGTGTGCTTATCCTTGCGACTCCTTTGGCACCCCGTAGCCACAGAAGACTGCACTATGTACCCACGCCGGGGATCAAAGGATTCAGCACACACTTCGAGACACTTTTCCGGATTCTCCGGAGCTCACTAGTGAAGAATGGGATCCCCTAAGCCTTACTGAGCCATCTGAGCCCCTCTGCAAGTGCATGTGTGCTTATCCTTGGACCGACTCCTTTGGCACCTAGTAGCCACCGAAGACCGGCTGCACCTGCATGTGTGTGTATGTGTGAACCTCTGCACCAATTCCTTTGACAGCAAGCACCCTGGCCACCACATCGCGTCATAAAAGCCATTCGACTGCAATCAACCCCTTTTGCCAGATGCTTGCCCGCTTTGTCCTTAGCTCTTGCGGCATGCCACATCACCCGGAACCTGACATTTGCTCATTCTCGCGGCATGTTCATATGAGCGTGGATTGGACCTCCTCTTGGATCCAGTGGACCTGAGGTATCTGGCACGGCAGAATGTGGATTGGACCTCCTCTTGGATCCAGTGGACCTGAGGTATCTGGCACGGCAGAATGTGGATTTGGAATCAAGTGGCGATGGAAAATGCCATCGAACAATTTTCATTTGATTCCGCCTTTTGCGGAGTGTAGACACATTTTTGTGGAGCACATGCGGGCATGATAGGGAATTACGGTGGAGGGCCAATAGGCCGCCAGGAAGGTCGAGGTGAAGGTAGCAATAAAGGCAGCCCCCATCAGAATTGGTGATGGCACGGACGACCAGGACCAGGATTTGGTCCGCGAGTTGAAGAGCGTGAGATAGTCCGACAGCGCGATTTTGAGGTACATTGTGGTCATCACCTCGTTGTAGGTTAGGGATTCCAAACCGAAGCCCTGGGACATGTGCCACCTCACCGCATCTCATTGCAAATCAATCTGGTAGGGCAACCTTCTTATGGCTGCAGACTCAGCGAGTCTAAGTGAATTGCTCATGACCCAGAGTGACACGAAAGTGTAGGGAGGGGGCGGTGCATACAGTACCTGCCAAATGGAATCGTCGGCGTGGGAGTTAAGGGCGAACTCAAGCAGAATTAGCGAGGAGGCCATTGCAATGAACCCGATGACGGATGACACTAGGTAAAGGTTGTTCAGTTCCCATTTGTCCGGCATCTTGCTTGCATGAACATTGTCATACGCAACCTGCCAATCAGCATCAGGCCACTTGAGAAACACTGCCGCTGTTTGCATTTCTGATACCAGGGGCTATCAGCTCTACTCATCCTCTGGAATTGTACTCGAACCCCAAGCCAACGCACGCGCAGGACGCTGAGCTGGCGCCTCGGTTAAGCTCAGTCTCCTAAGCTTCTCCATGACGCAATGCTCAACAATTGATCTACGGCAGACGTGCTTCTCTCACCAGTGTTTGTGCAATTCGCCTTCTTCAGCTCAGCTCCGGAGGCTGCCCACTCATGGAGGCATGCAACAGGAGCCGCATGATCGCATCGCCAACAACTGAGTAAGCCCTGCCTGACAGGTGTGGAGGGCGCACTGCGATTAATGTGCCGTCATTGAGGATGGTGATGGTCACTAACGCAAGCACCGGGATGGCAAAGTAGGACGGCCACTCATCATCCGAGTCATAGTCATCCCCCGAGGGAGTGTGGAATTCCGAGGGGTCATAGAAGATGGCGCTCAGAAAGAAGAAGAACAGCAGCTGCATCCCACGCACCCTACCGCTCGTCAGACCCAGACAGGCCGTCGGCACTAAGCAATGAATATGCATCTTCGTTCTTGGCCTGACTCACGTGCTGTCTCCTGCGATGAGCGACACAAAAACAGAGATAAGACGCTCAGGGGGCGTTGGGACGAGGCAGTAGCGGGGCTCCCGGAGGACCCAACCTGCACAGTGCACGCGACACGGTAGATCACAAAGTTCTTCATGCGAGTGAAGATCTTGCGGGAGGTAACGATGGCGGTGATGATGACGGACAGGCCCTCCTCCGTCAGCACAATGTCGGAGGAGGCCCGCGCGGCATCCGTACATCCAGACACCGCAATTCCGACATCTGCACGCTTAAGTGCAGGCGCATCATTGACACCATCGCCCTGCGCTCAGCCAGAACGAGCGCCGTCAGCTTGCACAGCGTACCACGAAAATGGACCGTTGCAGAACTGATCTGATTTATGTGCCATCGGGGCAGCTGGACCCAAGTTGAGCTGCGGGAGGCCAGACAACCCCCAGAGAACTGGGAAAGCACGGCCTCGGCGCAGTTGTGCGGTCCATTCGAGTCAAGGCGGCAGCCTTCAATCAGTGCCCAAGAGCCTTCATGCTGGCGAGCCAGAAAGCTCTCAAGTCCAGCGGCCATAGCGTGCCACGCCACTCGGGCCTGTAAAGTCTAGCTGGGAGAGCATGAGACGCTGACCGGTCTGCAAATTCCAGTGGCTATGCGGCAAACTATGGGGCGAAATGTTCAAATTGGAGTGCAACAGAATTTTTGTGGTTTCAGACTTTCAGAATCCGTGACTCCTGCTGCAGTTGAGCCGAATGACACATGTAGCTCCGTGACACAAACAGGATGTACAAGTAGCAACGAAGCGACACGCCTGTTCAGCTCTGTTCCTTTTGCTCTTGCAAACAGGAACTTCACGGGTACCTACGGTACTCTGTGAGGCACACTGCAAATTTGATTTTGTAAGATTTTCTTCACCTGTTTCACCTGTTTCACCTGTTTCACCTGTAAACAGTAGAGTAGGTAGTGACAAGACCACTAGGTTGTACGATGGCGATCGAACGACGACGGGAGATCTAGCAGCGAAGTCGCGGGGACGGCGTTACGACTTCAAACGACGGCTTCACATCGGCTACGGCAGTACGATTGACTCCACTGGGATTCCTTTGAGGGGCAAAAATGTCGGGAGGTGCTAAGAACAAGGGTCTAGAGGATTTCCCAACCCTCCCGGGGAAGCCAGACATCGGGCAGGCTTCCCCTTCCCCCGCAGCACTGTCCACACAGGAAGTGCTGATGCAACAAATTCTGTTAATGCAAAAGCAGCAAGGGGAGCTGCTGGAAATGCAGAGGCAGCAGGCAGAAGGCAGAGGAGCATCGCAACAACAATAACAAGCACAAATCAACGTGGAGTTGGAGGCGAAGGTTACAGCGAAGCCTGGGACATCGGACCCGGACACTGTGGCCAAGACCGCCGAGCAACTTCTGGAGAGAAGGAGGAAGCTGGCGTACGTGCCAGTAGCCTCAGTCAACCCGTTCCCGCCGAGGACGGCTACGCTGACATCGAGAATGCCTCAGTTGTAAGACCTGCACGGCAACAAGACGTACGACGCTCTCTCCAAGAAGTCCAATTCCTCAATGAAGTACGAGTGCTTGGTTCTTGCTCCGGCACTGTCTTACTTGCACGACGTGGTGTGTGAATGCAACGAGACGTTGGACTTGAACGAGGACTGCGAGTTGTCGGACAGCGAGTGGCAGAAACGTTTTCATGCAGTGACCAACTCTGTGTACGGCGTGTACGCGATGCTGTGCAACAGGTGGACGATGCTGGAACTGCGCGGGCAGCTGGAGCAGGAGCCTGGATCTTCAAAGCGGGGAGGATCTGACGCTCTACGTGCAAAACTGCAGTTCGTGGAGGACAGAGCCTACCAGGCAGCGGACGGCGTGGTGGCAGACGAGGTGTTGCAACAGTGGCTGAACGACTTTGACAAGAACCGCGGCAAGGCAATGCTGAGCCTTACATCGAAAAATGCAGCGGATGCAGAAACGCGGGCCGTGAAAGATCACCGGGACCGGGGCCAGCGCTGGAAGGAGAACGAGAGGCGTAAGAAGAACGAGGAGAAGGACGGTAAGAAGCCTACCGACAAAGGCGGCAAGGGCCGGGGCGGAAAGCCCGCGGCCGATGTGTGATGTGCGTGCCGCCACCCCGTCCAACGCAACAGCCCTCTACAGGCGCTGGTCGGGGAAAACTCACCGTGCAACAGCATGTGAGACAGCGGAGGGGAGCATGTTCCGAAGTGATGCAATGGATTACTCACGGGGTGAAGTTGAGGTGGAAGCGCGGGCCTCCGCCTCCGTTCGACCACGGTGTGTCACTGAGGGATGCTACGCGTCAGCAGCAGGTGTGGCTGGACGCGGAGAAGGAAAGGCTGCTACAGCACGGTGCCTGGACGAGAGCGACGAGAAGATCTCATGTTTCTCGCGCTTTTTTAGTGCCGAAACCGGGTACGAACAAGTGGAGACTGGTGGTGGACTTCCGATGGCTGAACCAATGGTGTGTGAAGAAACGCGTGAAGATGGAGACGCTGAAGAAACTACGAAGACTGGCGAAGCCGGGCGACAGGTGCTTCAGTTTCGACCTGCAGGACGGTTTTCATGCGCTGGGGATTCACCCGGACTTTCAGCGCTTCATGCAGTTCGACGTTCCTGCAAGGAGACCTGCTTCAATGTTCCGCGGTACCGTTCGGGTGGAACGACGCTCCGAGGGTGTTCTGCAAGTTCGTACGCGTGATGGTGGATGCTCTACGTTCTCCACAAGCCGCGGAAGATCGCAGAGAAATCAGGAGGCTGCGGGACGGTTCCGCAGTACGCCAGCGATGGTCAGTCCGTCGCAGAGCAGGTGGTGCTGGCGAGGACGCGAACCGTCACCGCGGGATGCGAGTACTACCGTACATGGACGATTTTTTGGTGCTGGTCGACTCTCAGCGAGAAGGCTTTCTACGTCGAGAAAAAGTTCATCTGGTGCTTCATCGGCTTGGCCTACAGCGGAACGAGAAGAAGGGCCATTGGGAGCCTACGCAGGTGGTGGAGCACCTCGGTTTGGAGGTGGATCTGAAGCTGGGACAATTCCGTGTCATAGAACGACGGGTACACAAAATCCACACCAGAGCGAAGGAGATCCTGTGCGACGCAGCGAGAAATCGGAGGTGGATTCCTGCCAGGAGGCTAGCTTCCTTCACGGGACTCTGCCAATCCGTGTACTTAGCGGTACCAGCAGCGCGGCTCTATCTACGGGAGCTCTACTTCGTGTTGGCAGAGAAACGCAGCAGGGGAGCAAAGGTAAAGATCTCGCGTGCAGCTCGGGGGGACTTAGAATGGTGGTTTAGGCTGCCTGTGATGAGCAGGTGGAACGGGCGCAAGATCTGGAGGTCCCCGACGAGAGCGAAGGTGCACACAGACTCCTCGATGATGGCCTGGGGAGGAGTACTAAACCTCAAGTTCCCCGCGAGAGGTTTCTGGTCGGACGAGATGCGCAACTGGCACATCACGCACTTGGAGCTGGAGGCCGTGTACAAGACAGTGCAGGCGTTCCTAAAAGAGCTGGAGGGCAAGGTCGTACGACTCTACTGCGACAACCAGGCAGTGGTGGCGATGCTCTCACACTTCACCAGCCGCAACCCCGACCTCATGAGGAGGATGCGACGCCTGTGGTTGTTGCTGGACCTGCACGACATCGAGCTGCAGGCGCGCTACATCCGCAGCGAGGCCAACGTGTGGGCAGACAATCTTTCTCGCTGCGAGGACCTGGACGACTGGAGACTCAATCGAGACTGGTTCGTGTGGGCCAACAAGCAA
>LGRX02007094.1:0-18513 GCA_001247695.2 Cymbomonas tetramitiformis
ACCCTGACACCTCAGCGCAGGTCGCTTCACCCTTGACACCTCAGCGCAGGTCACTTCACCCTTGACACCTCAGCGCAGGTCGCTTCACCAAATTATATTTGAGTCAAGTATTGTGGAAAAGCGCGGCAGGACGCAAGTAAACTCTGCCGACCCCTTACCCCCTGCTCACCAGTCGAGTAAAAAATAAGACGAGTGTTGTTTCTCTCTGATGCCTTTGCCCAGAAATGTGTTGCCATGGATGGCTACTGCCCGAAGGTGCGGTCCTCTCACAATGAGCGAAATGCATTGGGGTCACAGGCCGCGTTTCTTCAATGTAGTTGGCATGTGTGTGCTTTGGGGTCATATTTAGGGATCCAAAAATTATCTCAAAACTTGGGATGGGTGGTATACTCGGCGTTGCTATGTGGCTTTCGTGATTGAAAAGTGGGGTTGAAACCGCAATTAAAGAAAAGCGCCGGTCCTCCCACAACAACCGGAAGTCCCAAGCCACATGCACTTACCAAATGGCCTTCCGGGTGCTCGCGGCACATCAAATTGACTTCATTATGACTTATGCGTGCCCGCTATCATGCGCAACACCTCCAGAAGCCATAACACGCCGGTATATATCCCTCACGATGGCAATCACCCACAAAGAAAATGAATTGATCGAATTAACCTCCATATACATTTCCTATGCACGGAATTCAATGCCGTGCATAAAGCAGATTATGTCATGTACTGACGATGTTAAGCACTCTAAAAATCAATGGATAGGTATATATAAACTTACGACACCATTTCCCTTGAGGATCCTATATTACCCTCCACATGAGGATTATATAGGATCTCAGAGGGATATATATATATATATATAGGATCATGGAGGAATTACGATGGCCAAAAGAGTTGGTAAACCCAAGATATATATATTGAACTGAAATGATCCCTCATGCTTCGTTGGTGCCCGAAGGACATTTACATGTATGCTATAGGAAAAGTTGTTTTACCATATTTGTAGCATATTATGCAGAATCCTCCAGGATCCTGTAAATTCCTCCAAGATCATACCTAATCCTCCAAGGAACTCGCACGGTACCAGAAAGCAAGAGGTTTGCAAATCTGCAAGTAACCAAACAATACTACACATGTTCAAACATATTCAAAGAGTAATATAGAAGCAAGGAGGCTAGTCACGATCTAGGGACTCTGTTGCGGCGTCCCCACTTGTACTGGGCTTTGTTGTCGGCTACACGCCCACGCGGAGGAGGGGAAACAGTGTTACAATTTTGTGGCAAGGCGGGCTCTGTAGAAAAGAAGTTCGAGGAGTGGGTCAATCACTGACTGGGGGAGGACTTCGACACTGGGTGCAAGGTGTGCAAGAACAAGAACAAGCAGGCTGGTCCTTTTGGCATGATTGTGCGATGAGTGCATGAAGCGGTGACACGTTGCGTGCCACATCCCTGCCCCTGACCTCAACGCGGCGGAGTGTCGGTGCTCAAGCTGGGCTGGCGGAGAGTAAGGCTTCTGCCTCTGTGGCCGTGAGCAAGGCTGCCGATGTGGCAGCTGAAAAGCGCATATCCTGCGTTAGTGAGTTTTGGGATGCTAATGAGGAGGGTTGTAAAGGTGAGGATAGTGGTGACAGTCAAGACGGCAAGGAAGATGATGGAAAGGCCCGTACAAGTGGGAACGATGCCACATAGTCCTCCGATCGTGACTAGCCTCCTCGCTTGTATATCTAGGGCTTAAGTTTTTTTTTTTTCTTGTGCGCCACGTGGGTGAGTTTTGCACTATGTAAGCCAGCTAAGCATGTAGCAGAACAGAAATTTTGGGTATGGTGTGGCAGGAAGGCAGAGAAACAGAGAGCTGAGTCCCACATCACTTTACAGCTTTGGCACACTTCAACTGGCCAGGGAGAAATCATCTGCCGTTACAACTGGTCATCTTTGGGGCTCAGCTCGATCAGCGTCATCTTTCGGCACCCCGATAGGTCCGCAGGCCACAAATCAAATTAGACCGCCCCATGGAGTGCAGTCAGGCACCCCCCCTATCGTCCGTAAAGAAGACAGTGATAGCACTCACCTCGAGCACATCCGCTACAACCTCTTCAAACTGCTCAAGTTAGCAATTTCCCAACCCAGTCCCCGTCAGTCTTGCATCGCCCATAAATCATTATCACGGCCCGTATGCTGAGTACAACATGGCACCGGCAGCTGCCTGCCGATATCTTAGACCAGGCCAGCACATTGTGATCGCTGCTCGTAGAATGTCACTGTATGCGACGATCCGGCAATTTGCAAGTGACGCATTCACTGCGTCACATCATCGATAGGCAAGCGGGCCGAGCTGGCCAGACGCCGCTTGAGAGCGAAAACCGTGATCCCTACCTCTAAGGCGGACAAGCGCCCAGGCACAACAAGCCCGCCCGTACCACGCCCCACACGGTCGTACCACTTCACCACGTGCTGTAAATCATCGAAAATCTGTGCTCCAACCGCAACGCTTGCTTCCCTCTGACGCCCACTTGCCCAATCTTTGCAACTATCAACTTCCTTGTCACAAGCACGGTGTGCAGTAGGCATGCCGGTGTGCAGTAGGCACGCCGGTGTGCAGTAGGTATGACGGTGACGGTGTCACTGCACCGCCGCGTGCAACCGCATGGCGGGTAGTTAGACCTCCGTGAAAGCATACTCCAATGGACCCTTCAGCCACAGACATATGAGCGCACGGCCTCCAGGTGGCCAGTTTGCCATTAAACACTCATACTACGCTACCAGTGACAACGCCAGCGCCTCACTGACACCACACGGCCATAATGCTTCTGCGCCCTCCATCCGGCACTTCACAGAGACTGGGTTTATTGTGCAGCCGCACGGAGCCGCAGCAGGCACCTGGCATATGTGGCATGAGCCGCAGCAGGCACCTGGCATATGTGGCATGAGCCGCAGCAGGCACCTGGCATATGTGGCGCAGGCTAGCGGGCACCTGGCATATGGCGTATGATTACTTGTGGTACCTGGCATATGTGGCATGAGCCGCGGCTGGGCACCTGGCATATGTGGCATGAGCCGCAGCGGGCACCTGGCATATGTGGCATGAGTACCAGCGGGCACCTGGCATATGTGGCATGAGCCGCAGCGGGCACCTGGCATATGTGGCACTTGAGCCGCAGCAGGCACCTGGCATATGTGGCATGAGCGCAACAGGCACCTGGCGTATGTGGCATGAAACCGCCCAGCCACTACCTGGCATATGTGGCATGAGCCGCAGCAGGCACCTGGCATATGTGGCATGATTCGCAGCGGGCACCTGGCATATGTGGCATGAGCCGCAGCAGGCACCTGGCATGTGTCATGCGGATTGTTCGGGAGCACAAAGCCGTAGTATTGGAAAAGTGAGTCATTGCCGAGCTCTTCTCCGTATGAGATCTTCGCCTCCTCTTGAGCAGCAATGGGCTGCTGCGCCCACACGCAAAGCGCGTTCTCCTATAGCACGACGCCCCCGCCCTCGACCCTGTCCCCTCTTCGATCGCCCAGTGGGTATGCCGCAGGGCTGGCTTAGGAGCGCAGGTTTAGTGGGGCGCGGCGGCCGTCACAGCTGGCTCAGGAGCGCAGGTTTAGTGGGGCGCGACGGCCGTCACAACTGGCTCAGGAGCGCGGGTTTTAGTGGGGCGCGGCACCACGGCCGTCACAGCTGGCTTGGGAGGGCGAGGCGCAGGCACTAGCTCACCTCCTCTCTCCAGCCCCAGTTAGCGTTGGATTGCTCACTGCTCGTTCCACGACATCCCCGCAACCTCAGATGGCGCAGCGTCAACAAGCACATCCATGCGGCCGGTCCAGTTATGAGCTCAGCGCAAGAGCACCGCAAAATCCCCCTCTCAGAGACCGCCACCCCCTCTCGGCGACCGCCACCCCGTCTCAAAGACCACACCCCCTCTCGGAGACCGCCACCCCCTCTCGGAGAACGCCACCCCCTCTCGGAGACAACCACCCCTCTCGAGACAACCACCCCCTCTCAGCGACCGCCACCTCTCGAAGACAACCACCCCCTCTCGGAGACCGCCACCCCCTCTTACAGACCGCCGCATGCATTGCACCCTCTCCACCTGCTTTTGCGTTATATGCGCCTCTCCAAAAGGCGGCAAGATGCCGCAGCACCGCCCCACACCTCCCGCCACCACAACCACAGTATTGTACCGGTGTAGCCACACGTCCCCGCTGGCCGAATCTGGGCAGCGACGACGCCTCTTGTCAATTGTAGAACAACATGGAGTGCCCATTGCTGCAACAGCCTGCTGCACTTGGCATGGCGTTGTGAGGGATGCCTACCTGGCGGTGTGGTTGAGCAAATCTGCAACAGGGGCGATGACCAGATCCTCGCGAGTGCGGTGATTTTCAGAGATCTCTAGGAACATCCCCCTGTTTTCCCCTTCCAACGGTCCTGCAGTGCCTGAGGACTTCGATGCTTTTTCACACCGTCCGATGCGCGGCCTACCATGTGGGTCTGTGAGATGAAAGTGGTCAAAATCAGATATTCTTGGAATTATTTTGGGGCTGTCTCTTGCCGCGTTACCGTCTTACAGATCGACTGGTGGGAGGGTTCTGGTGATAGGCCAAGCCCTGTACAAGACAAGGCTATCCTCTCCCAACGTGCACAAGACTCCTGCAGTTGAGAGAAAGCTTACCGACTATGGGCAATGCCCACCGCTTTGCGCCACGTCAGCTCTTCCACACGCTGAAATGCAGCCCCGTGAACTTTTCACATGAGCGCACAATCGCACGCTGACATACAGGCAGCTCCACAAAGTTTCCACACTGGCACTTCCGCAACGCGGCGCGTCAGCAGCCCCTCCAAAACTTCCAGCAGCAAGCACGCTGACATACAGCACACAAACAAATCCAGGAACTTACTTGCCCTCCTCGGACACTGATCGGTAACCACTCCCAATATCAGACCGGATCGCCCGGAGTCCGCCAATGAAAGCCGCAGTGCTCACCTCAAGCAGATCCTCTCGAGCCTTTTCCTGGAACGCTCGGAAGAAGCCCATGATCTCTCCTGTCCACTCCCTGCCCCATGACTAGCCTTCTTAGCTGCCTGGACCCCTCATCTTCTACTGGAGAGAAGATACTATGTGTTATCGGATTGGCGAGTGTCCCACTGTTGCAAGAGCTCGAAAGCCTACTGCTCCTTAGAGCCACTTTTAGGGTTTTGGCGAGTGTCCCACTGTTGCAAGAGCTCGAAAGCCTACTGCTCCTTAGAGCCACTTTTAGGGTTTTGGCGAGTGTCCCACTGTTGCAAGAGCTCGAGTCTACTGCTCCTTAGAGCCACTTTTAGGGTTTTGGCGAGTGTCCCACTGTTGCAAGAGCTCGAAAGCCTACTGTTCCTTAGAGCCACTTTTAGGGTTTTGGCGAGTGTCCCACTGTTGCAAGAGATCGAAAGCCTACTGCTCCTTAGAGCCACTTTCAGGGTTTTGGCGTGCAAGAGCTCGAAAGCCTACTGCTCCTTAGAGCCACTTTTGGGGTGTTGAGTGTCCCACTGTTGCAAGAGCTCGAAAGCCTACTACTCCTTAGAGCCACTTTGGGGTTTGGCGTGCAAAAGCTCGAAGCCTACCCTGCCTTAGAGCCACTTTTAGGGTTTGGCGATTGTCCGCTGTTGAGAGCTCGAGCCTGCTGCTCCTTACAGCCACTTTCAGGGTTTTGGCGAGTGTCCCATTGTTGCAAGAGCTCGAAAGCCTGCTGCTCCTTAGAGCCACTTTTAGGGTTTTGGCGAGTGTCCCACTGTTGCAAGAGCTCGAAAGCCTACTGCTCCTTAGAGCCACTTTTAGGGTTTTGGCGAGTGTCCCACTGTTGCAAGAGCTCGAAAGCCTGCTGCTCCTTAGAGCCACTTTTAGGGTTTTGGCGAGTGTCCCAATGTTGAGAGAGCTCGAAAGCCTACTGCTCCTTAGAGCCACTTTTAGGGTTTTGGCGAGTGTCCCACTGTTGAGAGAGCTCGAACGCCTACCGCTCCTTAGAGCTACTTTAAAGGTTTTGAGGTGGTGCAAGAGCCTCGGTTCCTTATATATTGTGGCTACATTTGCGGCAAGGGTTTGGCACGGTTTTCCGTCGGCCTTGGATCCCTGTTTACAACGGAGTTGCAGCCTTACAATTGGACAAGCCTACTTCGAGAACGCAGTCCTCTCAAAATCCAGCTCCAGCAAACTGCTCATGGACGGCAGAGAGCCGCAGATCGGCTCTTCCGAGGTTAGCGTTTGGACATTGTGAGCCACTGCCAGCTGGCGCACCTAGTGATATCCTTGGTGAGCACGTCTTGAATCTCCTCGAGATCTGCCTTCGAGCAACCTATGACTCCAACCGGATCCTCCGGCAGCACGGCAAGGTAGGGGGCCCAAGCAGAGGCTTCAGGCCGCTCCAGCTCCTCAAGCACGCGTAAGAAGAGCCGCTGCTTACCTGCAAAACCTCGAGCGGGCAGCCCCAACCAACAGCGTTAGCACACCTACGCATGTGGCGACCCCCAACAGCCGCACCAGAAGTGAGTCTCGCCGAGAGTGACCGCCGCCATAGCTTCACGAAGTCGAGGTATGCCAGGGAACGTGAACCATGCGCTTGATTTGCTCCGCAAGCGCACTGGATCAAAACTTTCAGGCCAGGAGAGTGAAGCAGATGGCTGGTCGCCCCGCAGCAAGTCCCCTGCAAGCCGCGATGGGTGCTTAGAGCAGACCCACGCTGGTGGAGACACGAGAAGTGGGGGGATGAAGTCCAACGGCGGCGCACCAGAGGAGTCCAACGGTGCGCTTAGCTGTAGGCTACTGCCCGTGAGACAGGCCTCAAGAGGAACCCTGATGATCACCTGTCGTTGCAGCGCGCCCAGTTTCAGCGGACGGGATAAGAACACAGACGTAGCCTCCTAATATCGTTTCCTGAAACACGGCGAGTATCAACCTTCCCCGTACTGCTGGTTTACACACAAAGGAACACCTGCGGGCGGGTCGGATTTCCAGCTGATTATCTTGCTAAGCACAAAAAGGTTGCTATCAAAGACAACACGCCGGGAGCGGGCTCGTTGATATACAGTTCGAGCTTGGGCTGGTCATACCTCCCCTGTTTGAATCTGCTCCGAAGCACGTAGCCCACGATATCCGGATGCATCCTCGAATATTTCAAGGCACGGCGCCACAACACCTGCGCGCACGCAGGTGTCAGAGTCGCGCAACAGAGCTTGGAAGAACAGAGGAATGGCCACACGAGAAGTTCTGCTGTGGTCTCGAACTTTAATCAAAACGATTCTCTCAACCGCACTCAGGGTATCGGATGCGAGCAGAACAACTCTTTGGATCACTCGACGGCTCAGAACGTGCCTTTCGAGTCACACCAGTCCAAGAACGCATCGTACTTGTTCGGAATTGAAGTCACCAAAGAGACGGTTTTCAGGCGTGTAAGCCGCGTTGGGCGTAAAAGACGGGTGCGTTGTGTGCCCCCGCTGATTGAAGCGATATCGCCACCAAGTTGCCCTCGATTCCATACGTGTCTCCTGTTGCACACCGAACTGCTCGCCGAGCACATTTCGCCAGAAGTGCGCACGTGTTTTTTGTAAACAAGAACATATTTGCATCTCTATCAGGTCAACACATAAACCATGCAGTTGAGAGAGAAAAGTGAAGTTAATGCAGTCAGCATCGCGTAAGTTGCACCTTCTACCCTCCTCCCAAAGCGTTGTCGGACACTTTTCAGTTAAGTTGGCATTCCAGAACCCGTCCAAGATAAGACAGGAATGAAAGACTAAGAGAAGTTACGAGTTATAAATTGGGGCGGGGACATAGATAAGATGAAGTGCAAGAATGTATCAAGAGGATAGAATGCGCGGCATTTTCTCTTTCCCTGAACATATGTAACCAGTAAACGATTCGGAGAGGGCCTTCACCTCGTGAAGCTGCATATCGTTGACATTCTACGCCCGTCCAGATAGGGTAATCAAAACATAATTACGAGAGTGTGAGCAACGTGCTGTAAAGGTCGCCTGTAAAGCTTTTGCAGATATTTTATGATATAGTTCAGTTCAGCCGAGTTGGCACCTACTCGGCTGACCGTGACAAGTTTCATAGCGATAAGCGAAGCTTTTCTTTATCCGTTACTGCCACCTACTATAGGCGGGAGTACCCTTATTATCACCTTTTCTAAGGGGTAGTGCTGTGGAGCCGCACGCGCGGTCGGGTGCATCATGGGCGATGGATATTTTTTGCATTTTAGACGTCAAAACCGCCCCATTTTGATCAAACATGCCATTCTGGGGGTTTGGCCGGCTCTAGGTGGCTACTATCCAAATTCAAGGTCCTACCATAAGGACCTAGGTGCACGAAGTGCTATTTCCTCGCGTCCACGTGCCCAAATTGGTCAAATGTGGGATAAGACATCATGTTTATGAGTCAAATGAATTTCCAAACATGTGGGTTCATACCGAGAGTGACCTTTGGGGTGCTTAAAAGGGGCACGCTTTGTGGGGGTATTTTCGCAGATTTCGGCGAAAAAACCTAGGTCCTACCATAAGGACCAAGATGTTACGCATGCTAACTGCATCCTCAAACAAAGGTCCTTTGAAAATTCGGGGACCCATGTTGTCAAGTTCTCGAGCTGCTCTTTCCGTAGTGTCGTATCAAAAATTCCATCCGAGTTCATCTTGACCCTCAAAATAGTGGTTGAAGCAGCATCGGATGTCAACTCTGGAAAATGCACTAAATCGCCCAAAATAATCTTGCCCTTCGCCCGGTTCAACGATGCATACACGCCAAATTATCGCACATTCTGGCTATGTAGATGGCCCGAAAATTGAATTATTGTGTCTATATGACAACCATAGCGAGGTGGTAGTGTGGAAGCGACATGTGTGCATTCAATATAGCATCCTCGACTTCAGACCAAAGACAAAATTAACCCTTGAATTTGATGACGTTTGACTGAAAATGGTGGGTCAAGTTGATTGGGGTGCAACTAGAGGTCCACTATCAGGTTGTCGACTTGTGCTCTATTTTGAGCATGATTGTATATAAAGCTACGGTGCTACTGAATCATTGGACGCATGCTCAGCCTCCATAGTCTATCGGGGGAAATTTATGAAAGATGTGCTATTTTTCGTCAAGAGATTTTTGACATTACAAAAGTTCTCGACGATTTTTTACGCTACCCGTGCCTAATGCGGGTAGTGTAGCATCCAGCTTGGGTTAAGACTCGGCAAGTGGGAAAGAGGGGGCTTAGTTCAAGTCCTAAAGATGCCATAAACCGGAGGATAGCCATTCACGATACCAATAGAGCATCTTAAAAAGTTATTGAAAAAGCGGTCCTTATGTCAGGACCTAGATCGTTCTAGGTCCTTGAAGAAAGACGTGATATCGCGGTCGGTCGGGTGGGTATATATATAAGCAATATATATACACTACAATCGGAGCACAGCAGGAAGCACAGACTTTCAGGTGACTAAGATGAGATAATAAAATAATTGGGTTGTTTTATTATCGGTGGACTGTGAGATGGTGACTGCCTACATGGCACCTCGGGGCGAGGGGTGAAGCAAGAGAGGCTGCTCAACCCCACCATACAGCAAGGGGGGGGGGGAGTCAGTCCCCCCGTGACACCACCTCATCCCGAAGGTATGAGGTGCCACACGCAGGATCTCGATACACGACCAGAGCAAACCTAACTAAACACACCACAAGATTCAAGGGGCCTTTCAGCCCAGCTAGTGTGGCATCCGCTTGCGCTAATCTTGTGTTGTGCTCTAGGGGCTTACGCCCATGCATGTGCCGCGGGGATCTCTACTCCCGCGGGGTAGGCTACTAAATTCCAAGCAGGCTTCAAACGGTGGCGGCGTCATTCCTGATGGTGAGCGGTGTCGAGCGCCAAAAAGTCAGTGTTCAACCAATGCCTGTGCGATGCCAAAGCACCAGAGCAAGTGTGCCCATGCAAGGGGGGCGAGCGTGAAAAATGCGGCGAGACAGCGCGCAATTCTCCAGCCTCAATCAAGGTAAAACCAGCGGTAGGGCAAGGTGGGGGGAGTGCGGCGGCACCCCCAACCACCACTAGATGGCGACCAGGGGGCGCACAAGACGCAGATGTGAGCGGTGAAAAACGCGGAGAGTCGAAGTCGTCAGGGACAGAGCTCTCGTACTCGTCGATGGTGAAATTGTCGAAGAGAGGCTTGGTGTCTGGGGCATAAGCACCACTTGACACCACCGGGCTGTAACCAGGGGTAAATTGTCGTTGCCGAAGTAGTTGAAGCGCAGCTCCCAACGCGCCCATGCGCGCACGCTGGCGCAAAGTAGACATGCAGCTGCGGCTGCAAAATCTGTGAGGCAAAAGTTTGGGTTGTATGCGAAGCGATAACTTTTCGCAAAATTAACTAAATCAAGCGATGAAAAAGTCAAATTGGGGTGGATTTTTGCGAGGAAAACGCCGGTGAGGTCAAAATAGTCGTGCGGTAAGCCAGCTTTGCTGCAGGAGAAGCGCTGCTGGCCAGAAAGTCAAAAAGGTTGCGGTAAAGCGGCATTTCGGTCGTTGATGCCGGAGTGGTAAAGCGACATCTCGGTAATTATGTCGGGGCGGTAGTCGGTGTAGTTCGACGAGACTCTCGGTGTCGGTAATCGGTAAGGGTAAAATCGATGATGCAGTAGCGGTAGTCGGTGAAGTTCGACGAGACTTGCGGTAGTCGGTACGTTCGACGAGACGGAAATTAGAATCCCAAAAGAAACAATGCCACCACTGAAGTGGTCAGCCCATAACCTGAAGAAAGACGTGATATCGCGGTCGGTCGGGTGGGTATATATATATAAGCAATATATATACACTACAGTCGGAGCACAGCAGGAAGCACAGACTTGCAGGTGACTAAGATGAGATAATAAAATAACTGGGTTGTTTTATTACCGGTGGACTGTGAGATGGTGACTGCCTACATGGCACCTCGGGGCGAGGGGTGAAGCAAGAGAGGCTGCTCAACCCCACCATACAATGGGGGGGGGGGAAGTCAGTCTCCCCGTGAGTCCTACCATAATAAGGCGACTCTGATAGTAACCATAGGGGTCTCCGAGGCATTTTCTCTCTAAAACCAGAGTACCCTTATTATCAAATGGAAATCCATTAATAAGAACTCGATAAAGGGTTGTAACTCCCAAATATTAGCATGTTTTGGACCCATTGGGACCCCATGGGACTAATTTGACCAATATTGCGTCATGGGCACCCCTCGCTTGCACGCCCATACACGCGGGACGCGGGCGGTGCTATCTGCCGTGCACGCGCCGGCGGCACGCACCCAAGGTGTGCCGCGCGGGCGGCCACGGTGCGATACCATAGGCAAAATTTACCATTTAGATGTAGTTTGACGTGTACAAAGCCCTACAACCACCTACCATGTCGCCACATGGCCCCCCAGGCGGGCGCAAGCCGCCCCACCCAAACGGCCGGAAATCGGAAACGAGCCAGATTTCGGCAGTGAGCTTCCCGTGGAATGAGTCCCCTCTAGTGCGACCCACAGGGGGCGTGGACCCCTATAGCGGGATGTTTTGGTGGACCCATTGGGACCCCATGGGACTAATTTGATCGATACTCCGACATGGGCACCTCACATGCATGTCTTAACCATTAACACTTGTACTGTAGTTTTCGTATAGCCTAATATTTTCGGTTAACATATAGTGGTGTTAAATGGGTATCGATATGGTGCTCCGATAAGATAATGAATATAAGATAAGATCTCATCAAAAGTTATTTAAGCAAGTATGCATGCAGGTGGTGTGTAAATGACAAGTGAGATGCATAAGGTGTGACCTTGCACATAACATGCCATAACATATAAGCTATTAGATTCACGGGAGCACTGATTTCCCCCCCACTGTATGGGGGGGGCACAGTCTCTCCTTTGTTCACCCGTCGCCGCCTGAGTGGCCCCTTGCCACCGTGTCTCCGTGCATCCGCCATCCGACCGACCGTCACCGCACGCTTAAAACACCTAAGTATTTTGTCTTATACAGTTTAGCTCGACCGGACCACTGCCTGTGCATTGTTCCCACCCTGATTCAGTATATATATATATATATATATCCTGTTTCTTGTCAGGTTATCGGCCCATTCACTTTTGTGGTGGTGCCTGTCGTATCGCAAGCTCGCTTCAGCCTGGAGTGTTGATTCTACGCGGTCTGGTGTACCGTCGACTTCAAGTTTCCCGCCGTCCCACATTCGACGATTACATTTGCTCGGTCTGGAGTACCGCCTGCGCCTATTTTTCTTGCTGCGTACCTCATCGTAGCCCGAGATTTCTCATACGTCAATTATTGTCATTCGTACCGCGCTGGAGCCTCGTTACGTCATCCCCATGTCGCAAGTCCGCCAACAAACCCTTGCAGCAGCCCTTGGTTCGTGCCGCCCGTGCCAATTCGGGTGGCACCCCCCGCCCTTCGCCGCCTGGTTCTTGGGTGAGTTCCCAGACATCCACTCCATCCTCTACTACTACGCCTCCCCCACGACGTGTTATTTCTACGTCTTCACTTCGCTCCAAACCTACGGCGTCCCGGCTCTCGCCTACTCCATTCGAGCACTTCAACGGCCCGTCCGTGCTGGTCTCCACTCCTGTGGAGGAAGGCAATGAGTCTGAGTTGCTTCGCGGAGCATCTCTCCTACGCCTTCAGCTACTCTTCCGACTTGATCACCATCCTCAAGTCGGGCAGCTACAAGGAGAAGAACGGCATTTCCATTGACAGCGACGACCCCGACACAGAGTTCGCTGTACTGCTCGCCGCTTTGGGCCATGTCCTCTTCCCCATCGCCTACAACGAAGTCTCCAAACTTCTCGACTTGGAACACGACTTCGACTTTTATCACGTCACCCTCAACGAGCTCATTTTTACCATTCTCCCCGTGGTGCTTCGTGGAACCGCGGAAAAAGTCTTTTGGGGGAAGAATTTTAGAGCCATTTGGGAAGAATTTTGACATTGGTCATTTTTGGGAAGAATTTTGACAATGACTCGTGCGTGACGCACGCGACGTATATTCACGCGTATGAGTGTGTGGCTCACTGGACAATTCAAGTTGAAATCTGATTTCCCTCTCTTGTGACAGTCGAGTGACACTCTCAGTCCTCATAACATTTTGCCATGAGTATAAATCGTACAATATAGACAAAATACCATATATATTTATAAACATTTTAGGATTCCAGGAAGATAGCTTCCAGGTCATGTTAGTCTGTGGTCTGGATGATCAATAACCAAAAGTCTTGCGGGAATCATTTTTTTCCAGCCAATAATCTGGCCGTGATGTAGTGAATATACCAAAGGTTTATATTCACCAAAATATTGGTTGGTGAAATTTAATTTTTATATTTTCCATTCGTATATCCGTGGTATGATGACGTGTCTAGCCTCCGTCACGTGCTCACGTCGAACAAGCCTCTGTCCGCTCAGATGTTTTCTCTCAGACAGTGACTTACGTGACCCCGTAAGTCACTTTCCAGCAGCGTGAGGTAGAGGTCTGAGAGAGAGACCTCAAGCATCGAAACTTAGCATACTTATTGTTGGGCGTGTTAGGAACAACATATTTTTTGCGCACGCGAGATCCGTGCACATTATGGGATCTGGGACGCCGCGCAAGGGAGGGGGTCATTGGGCACGCATCGAGTGAAAGGCTCGACATACGCACCGCATGAAAGCATCATGCATAGCACAAGCGTACCACGCATATCATATACGCATAGCAAACACTTTTTTAGCATCTGACAGCGCGCTGTCAACCCTAGCAAAAACGCGGATGTCCACCGCGTCCACGTTTCCGCTAGGGTTTCGTCCCTCATCCGCGCGCTCGCTTGCAAGCAAGCATGCACAGCGGATGAGGGAACCGTTTACCAAAATATTATCTCATATGTGTTATATTTCAACATCAGTTCGTACAGTCCGAACGGCCAACCACAAATCTCGCTAAGGGCCGGCGCGTGCATGTGGGTATAGTGAGCGGGATTTTAGGTTTTTCGCGACTTCCAAAAGTAGCGAAAGCGGTTATCATTCTCCGCGATGCGGATACCCACGGACTCAGTAGAAATCTGTGATAATATTAGATAGGAATAAGTTACTTAGATGAACACATAATCTTAGAAATCTTTGCCTGGCTGTACAGGGTCTCACTGCGAGGGAGAGCGCGTTCCGCGTTAAGTTGAAATTGCATAGTTAACAAATAGCATCTGTACATCGCAAAATGTTCAAAGCGACATCTGCTGTAAAATGGGACAGTGACACTGCGAGCATCATACGTATGCCGCGAGGTGAATCTGTCAAAAACCAACCAAATCGTTTGCGTCTCAAAATGACATAAATTACAAAAATGCAGTCATCTGCCATACACCCCATTGTGGCGTACCCCACTGCGACTTTTTCGCGGGTACGCACGATTGAATGCAGATATTGCTACATTTTCAGTTCACGGTGAAGATGAATGAATTTACATTTCCAACGTTTCTCTCGTGACTAATGTATCGCGTAATGTATCCAAGATGTGAATGCTATTGCGCCACATCGGCTATAGCGAGAGTTTGCCGTTGCGTTGCGTGGGACCTTTTCGGGCTGGTATGGCCAGTATAAATCCCACCGTATCCGCGGCGACTCATGCGCGTCATCAGTGTCACGTATAAGCACGCACGCATGAGTCAGTTCTCATAATTCTTCCCAAAAAGAACCAATGTCAAATTCTTCCCAAATGGCTCTAAAATTCTTCCCCAAAAAACCCCGAGCCTGGAACCGCCCTCGCGTTGTATCATGAAGCTGCCCGCCATCATCCCACCGACGGCCGCTACGCTCTTCAGCGGCTCAGGTACGAGGTCGAGGGCGTCCCTGACCCCGACGTCGACCGCTTCTAGGTGAAGCTGAGGGCGACCGCCATTGACGAGACCGCGGACCCCACGCCGCAGCTCGCAATTATCCGCAACCTTGGCGACAAGCACGCCCGTCTCCACCCCGACTACGGCGACAGCAAGCGGGTCGCCGACCTCTGGCACGTCCTTGCCTCATCCGCCAAGTCCTCCCCCTACGTCGCCCCGTTGTACATCGACGTCATCCGTGACTTGCGTGGTGGTGCGCATTTCTCATTCTCGAGCCTTTGCCTTCGCCTTCGCACCACCTGGCGGCAGGAGCACGAGTACGCCACCCTCTCCCAAACGCCTCCGCCGGCTGGTGGCGGCTACCGCTCCAAAACGGTGACCGACCGCCAACGACCATATCGCAAAAATGAGACACGCGGGCGCAAATGAGAAAAAAAATGAGAAAGCATTAAATTGTCTGCCAAATTGGTTTTTGGGGTTCTGAATGACAAATATGAGGGTTAATTTGAATAGTCCTTGAAGGAATTTCGAAAAATCTGGTTTTTGACTCTTCAAAGTAGCCACGCGAGTCACGCGTGCGGCAAGAAAACGGGAAAGGTGGAAGTATCGTGTTAGGTGTGGAAAGTTATGATTTTGCCTTATGTTTGTGAACGAAATGTTAGATTTTTGCACTATTAGAATATGTAATATTTTGACATTTCCAAAAATGCAACTATTTGCTTACATGGGAGAGATCCAGCAGATTTATGGCCCATTTTAGGGTGTTTGGAGGGTCACGTAGTAAAATACTTCTCATCGGGCGAAAGTGCGCAGCAAAGGAGATATTTTCAAAAGCTATTATGCTGGAAAAGTTGTTCGGGACTGAAAACAACCAGGGGTGATGCTTCCTCAGGCTTCATGTCACCCAACATGGGCATTCATCAGCGGGTCAATTTGCCCTGAACAGGCTATTCCAGCACGATTCTCGGCAGCTAAGAAGACCGGTTAACTGTATTATTTCGCGGGAAACATTAAAATACGTCAGAGGAAAAATATCCCGCGGCAGGTGTTCCTACAGGTGTGCTGCACATGGATATATCGGGGCGTCCAAGGTTCAGGGTTTTAGGGTATATGTTGGAGGAGTCGTAACCGGAGGTCGTTTGCACACACCTGCGTTCGTGACATAGAACCACAACCCGCACCTTAGACTACCTACACCAGTATGGCCAATATTTGAATATTGCAGTATTGGATATGGCCTTTCGATACTTTTACGTTTCGCGACTGCCAGTTACAACAAGCCCAATGGGTTCCTGAAGACCCTTTAATTCTCCGCTTGTGGCAGCAAGCGCGGGAACAAGCAGACGAAGACTGGGAGGACTTCGGGCAACATGCAGTTAATCTCAGGACCTATCACTGGTGGGGGTTTTGGCCGATGTACGTCCACGGCCGTAGATCCAGCGAAAGGTTCGGTGTGAGGCATCTCGTGTACTGGTATGAGGGCGGGTGGATCTACCACCGATACTCAGATTTGGAGTGGCGGGCCTGGCGAAATAGAAACCGCTACAGCGAAACAACGCACGGTGCCCTGACAGAGCTGGAAAGCGATCTGCTGCAGGAAGATGAAAGGAGATGCGCAGTTTGCGGGCGTATGTTAAGAACCTGCACCCTGGCGCGCATATTTGATGCTAGCGCGTGCAATGAGGAGACGTATGCTTGGTAGCTAACACTTATGTCACGTGACTGTACACAAATAAACCGTATATTTACATGTATGAAAAACAATAAGTTTCACGCCGTGTGGCCATTGTAATCTAGTGTGCGTGCCACGAGGAATGAATGAGGCTGTGTTGCTTACCTTCACCTGTCCAACGCCTCGGAGGCCAAGTTTTCCCTGGCCACCTTCAGAAGTTCTGCCTTTTCAGGTCCTCCTGGAACTCCGCCGACAGCAGGTTTGCCAGGAGGTTCGTCCCAGCAAGTCAGGATCTCACTCGCATCGAAGTCGTACCAACCTGTCACTTTCGGAGCGGCTCTCCGGAAGGCGTTCTCCGCGAACAAGCTGTTCAAGTCAGAGAAGGTTTTGCTTGTTCTCCTCGTTGTCGGCATAAGCAGAGGCGCACATGGAAGCCAAAACCCCCACTTCACTCTGTTCGTGTTCAGATCCACCTCCAAGACCTCCACGAAATGCATGGGCATGGACACGGCGTTGTTCCCAGGCATGCGGATAGTAAAGCTGCAGCCGTCGTTGCCCGCGGCCACGGTAACTGCGAAACTTTTGCCCGCACTCTTCGCCAGCATGTCGATGGTATAGTCCGTAGGCAGGTTACGGTAGGCCAACGGTATGTCGTCGTCCGGGTCGTCCTCGTCGTCCTCGTCGTCCTCGTCGTCCTCGTCCATCCTCCATCGAGACGCCTGCGAACTGTCCAGTCGCCGCCTCCGGGGGATGCGCGTTCTCCACCTGCTCCGCAATCTGGTTTGCATCCTCGAAAAAGCAATCGTCGTCAGGAGCGAAGCTGTCCGTTATAAGGGCGCCTGTCGGACCGATCACAGAGGCCGCTCGGAATAGCACTCGTCCCTTGTCACGACCCCGCGCTTGTCGAGACTTCCCGGGTGGAGACTTGCTCCCTGGGGACGCCTTTGCCAATGGCGAACTGCGTGCACGCTTGTCACTTGGAGATCGTGCTTGATCTCCCTGTGGCGCTGCAGGAGCAGGGCATCCTCGGCCACCTGCGCGTGGCCCTCGTGCTGCCGGTGCCTGTGCTCGAGTAGGCATAGCTTCATTGGTTTGCGGGCCTCGCGCAGCAGCTCCTTCTCGTCTTGCCTGTGTAGTGGCTGTTACAGCCCCGAGTGTTGGCGCCGCCCGCGCAGCTCCGCCGGCTTCGGAAGTTCTTGCAGGCTGCGCCTGCTCCGTACCCGGCGATGTTTCCTCCCCGGTTTCCTCACCTGTCGTCGCTGGCGTTTTTTCTCGAAGGACTCTGAGATGTTCGTGGTGGGCCTTTCGGGCGACATCCGTCGCTTCAAATAAGGCCTTCGCCAACGGCTCCTTGATGGCTACTGCCCCGTGGTTCGGTACTATCACAAGTACCAAGCCTTATGCTTCATTATGGGCACTAGAGGGGGTGTATGTGTCCCATGAAGGTTTCGAAAAATCATTTAGGACCCTTTTGATTTATTGTTGTTGCTGAAATTTACTCCCATCGACTTTAGGTATGTGTATGCGCGGCATGCTTTCGGGGGGTGAAAGACCATAAAATTAATTAAAATTTTCGGTACTATTACAAGTACCCGCATGTTTCGCCGCATAACTCCCGCTACACGCTCCGGATGAAGATTCGGAGACCTATGTTGACAAGTTCGCGAGTTGCCCGATCTGCAGTGTCTCGTCAGATTTTCCATCCGGCCTCATCTTGATGCCAAAATTTGCGGTTGAAGTCGCGGGGGTATAGAAAATCTGGGTATTTGCAAAACTAAGCGAAAATTGAAGGCCAAAATTTTGCTACCCAACGGCATTCGACGCCCTCGTGCGCCCAATATACGTGTGTTATAGACCAATGGCGCATAACGCAACTCAGTTTGGGTGCCTGGGACGAAAATATATGAAGGGTAGCATCTCCATATCAAAGGAGGGCATCGAAAAAAAATCCGGCGTTTCGGTACTTGAGATAGTACCGAAACGCGTTTCGGTACTATCTCAAGTACCACGGGGCA
>LGRX02007095.1:0-17300 GCA_001247695.2 Cymbomonas tetramitiformis
AAAATGGCCTGCTCCGGCCCCAAAAAAACAGCCATTTTGGCCCCCGGCGAGCACCCAAATAAAAATTTCTCATCATTTCTTCCACTAAGTAGTTCGTGATGGTCCTTGAAAGGTCCCACGAACTTCAAACGCGTGATTTGGTCACCTAACTGAAATCCTCTAGCCCCCGCGCACGCAAAATGGCCCGCTCAGGCCCCAGAAACAGCCATTTTGGCCCCCGGCGAGCACCCAAAAAAAATATTCTCATCATTTCTTCCACTAAGTTGCCCGTGATGGTCTTTGAAAGGTCCCACGAAGTTCAAACGCGCGATTTGGTCACCTAACTGAAATCCTCTAGCCCCCGCCCACTCAAAATGGCCCGAAAACAGCGTTTTTGCCCCCCGGCGAGCACCAAAAAAAAAAAAACCAAATTTTTTTCCTCACGGGGTCTTATTATTGCCCTAATAAGGCCTAGTAACTCTCCAAACATCATAAAACCTCCATTTAGATCGATTATGCATTTTCTTGCCGAACTTTTTGCGACGGCTCAAAGGCAGCATCTGCAAGAACACACACGGTGAAGCACTACAAACAGGTATGCAACTCTCGCATATGTCAACCGTGAAACTGTGAAGCTATACACAAGATAATACGAAGTGATATAGCTTCCGCTGAAATGAATGTGATGACAGCCCCTAGGAAGTCAGGTGTGGAAATGGCAGATGCTAGAATGAACTGTCTGACTACCGAAGTCGATATTGGAGATGGCGCTGATGACAGTGAAGTAGTCATAGTAGTCGAGCTGTATCGGTGATGACACAGATGCCTATGACACTGTCGGCGTGCCAAATCCAGCACACCACCTCGAGTAAGGTGGGCAGACCAGAATGCATACACTCATACCAATCTCCAGTCCAGACCAGAGAGAACCACAATCATGTCTGCCAGGGCTGAAAAGTAACCCCCAAAAGCTGGACAAAGTCCACACGGTCCTGGCAGACCTATCAGCTCCCTGTTACTGGAATTTCCTAGTTCACTAGATATCAGAAACTCCCGAACTCTGTGGATAAACTCATAAGATAAATAAACCCTAAGCTAGATATACCCGGAACGTTCTCGGACGGTTTCGGAGTCTAGCCTACCTGTGACACAGCGTGTGTCACAGCACGAACCTATAGATCAGTCAGCAGTCCAGTGTTGGCCTAGGAGTCTGTCATAGGGGCCTGACCGGGACTCCCAGTCAGGGCTGCCTATACAGATTTCAGCACCTGTCTCTAGTGCCGACCCTCCACCGGGGGAATAGTGTGTTGTTGTGCCCTGGAGGTCCGCACACCGCGGTGTCTTGCAGCCGGATGCTTCGTCAAGGATATGACAAGGAGTACCCGAAGGCAGGTCCAGGTCACCCCATCACCGTCAGACTTATAGACAAGGGAAGATGTAGGGAGGGTCACAGCTGGTGGAGGCAGAGGCTCTCACGTACGAGACAGGTGCCGGTCACGGGTCCCCGAAGGGTACATACGGTCGTAGGAGTCAAGGTACGGCATGTGGCATTCACATAACAGGTCTTGTGCATGCTTGTTAAACCTCTAGGCTAACTGTCAAACTATCAGTTGGTTGTATTCCGTAGATATTTTCAAAACCAAATCAGAAAGTACCTGCAACAAAGTACCTGCGAGGCACAGTCAGATACAAAACCCAAAACATGACAAAACAGAGGGTACATTGGGTACTCACAGTCAGATCAAGCTGTTGCTTTCTGAGTAGACTTCCATGTCGAAAATCCAAAAGATCTGGCAGCCTGAATAACTGCCTTCTGCATATCCATGTAGCTGTCAAAGAGCATGTTGAAGTAGGGCACAGTGTTCTTGGTGGGAGGAACCGGCTTGGTGTACGGGTCAGCCAGGTTCTTCTCCGAAGGTACCCTCCAGCAAATAATCCAGCCCAGTCTGACGAAGTCTCTGAGCATATGGAATCTGACCAGAACATGCTTGATTTTCTGGGATAGGGGAATGTTCTCAGCAATAGACCTGCATGCATCATTATCCAGTAGAAGAGGAATTGGAAGCTCTAATCTGGGGCAGGTAGCTGAGGCTGGTAGATATTATGTGCTCCGCATATTCTGATAGTCCAGTGGCTTGCGGTCTGATTCTGAATAGATTTCAAGCTCATATGTTGCCGACTTGCCATCAGGCCTGACACCACCGACTCCTGTACCCGTAGGTGTAGTATAGTCCAGAAGCTTAGTAAGGAGGGTGCCTGGCTGTAGTCCAGGGTAACTGAATGCAATATCGGTGGCAACCCGTTCTGCTGCGGTGATTTCGGAATCCAGGCCAGCAGTAGAGGGTGGCTGTCCCTGAATAGGGTGGTGAATGTAACCGATTATTTCTGTCAGCATGAGCATGAGAGACACCACCCACTGAGCCGCAGTAGATGCTGCTACATATTCTGAACCCGTAGATGATGTTTCTGTGATAGTCTGTATGTATGACTGTACCATATTGTAGAACCATACCACAGAAGAATATAACCATGCCAGAGTATGACCTAGCTGAATTTTCCAAGTCTCTGGCCAGGTCAGCATCGGAGTACACAAAGAGTGTGAGCACACGTGCTGGCCTGTCAGGGTAGTAGAAGGCCATCCTGTAGTGTGCCGTGCAATCCAGATACTGTGCAATTCTGATAAGAGCTTTCATTGAGTCTTCTGAGGGACAGGCCACAAACTGTGATAGGTAGATAACAGCATAGTAGATATCTGGCCGTGAAGTGCGGCTGTGCCAGAGCAGAGACCCAAGGATAGACCGATCGAGGGCTTGACCAGTGTTAGGTCAGGATCTGCTGGCTTTGTAATCACCAGTTTAGAGTCCATAGGGGTGCGGAAGAGTCTCTCGGGTATGTTGTTAGTAGTCATAAGGTCTTTAATCTGCCGTGACTGATTGAGGTAGACTCCCTGATCATCATGATGTACTGTCATCTGAAGGATAGAGGATATAGGACCCAGGTGTTTGGCCTTAAAGGTTGTGCTGAAAGCTGTCCAGAAGGCCCTCTCAAGAGCCGTAGAACAAGCCATACCAAAGTCATCCACATATACCACACACATAGCCTTAACCGTAGGCGTGTAAATGAAATAGATACAGGCATCATGTGTAGACTGTCTAAATGACTGTCCCATGTACTGGAAACTCAGCATAAACCATCCTCTGCCATGATGCACCGGCAATCTTGAGACCATATAGTGCATATGATAGTAATGCATAGCTGTATCCCTTAAAAGAATAGCCAGAAGGAAACTGGATCCACACAGGGAACTCAAGCTTAGCATGCATAAAGGCCTCAGACACATCCAGATGTGACACCACCAGCTGAAATAGAGGTGCAAATATAAATAGCAGTCTGAAAGCTGATATGTCTGGGGTAGCTGATGAAGTCTCCCAAGGGAGGTAGCCGTCGGTTCTGCTGCCGTCACCAGCCATACGGGCCTTAAATATCTGATAGGGCTTGCCCGCTCCAGTAGGGTCGGGTTTGAACGGCATAGACAGTACAAATAGTGTAGTAAGGTACTGAGCATCTGCTGGAGGTGCCCCTAACTTTAGCTTCTCCTGATTAACCATATCACCAACCTCCTTATCCATAGCCTTTAGCCAGTCATCAGACTGCGGTGAAGATAGGGCTTACCTGACACCGTGAGGCAACTTGCTTGAGCTCTGGTGCCGAAGCCTCGAGCATATGAATGATAGTAGAGGTAGGGGCGTCAGCACTGAGAAACTGATCCATGCTGCTGAAACTGCCAAACATATATTCTGCTCTGAGGTCACTGCTGAAGCTGTCAGAGAAGGGCAGGTAAGCCGCTGAATGGGTAGACGGGAATATGATCAGCTTGGGTGGCAGATCAATGTGCCAGCCAGCCGGCTCGTCAGGGCAGGGCTCCAAGATAACACCGTAGGGCTTCCTGTTGCCCCTGTGGGTGGAGATGAGAATAGCACTGTAGACAGGTGCCCTGATTGATTGACGGGCTTTCACACCCTACAGATTGACAACCCTTGGGAAAGCTTTCCATCCCTATGGAAACGGGTGAAAACCCTATGGAAAAGCCCTATGGAAAAGGGAAAATGGATACTGGAGGTTATCTCGAAAACAAAAATTTTGAGTTTCCATCCCTATACTCACCCTTGGGAAGGTTTTCATTATTTTCCAGGGCATTCCATAGGGTGATTGTGCTTTCCATAGGGTTTTCCAAGGCATTCCATAGGGATGATTGTGGCGTCCATACCTATGGAACGTTTTCCATAGGGATGGAAGGAATCGTATGGAAAATATCGTATGGAAAACCCTATGGAAACCCAATGGAAAGTCCTGGAATATCAAGCGTTTTCCGTACCTATGTTATCCCTATAGCCTTCCTATGGAAAGCCGTATGGAAAACCCTGTGGAAAAACACACGGATCTGTTCCGTCCCTATGATCACCCTATGCTGGCCCTATGGAACCTAATAGGTCATACCTATGGAAATCTTTTCCCCAGGCATGGTACCCCTTGGGAAACCTGTTTCCATACGGACGGTGTACCTATGGAAGCAGGTTCCATAGGCATAGTACCCCTTGGGAAACAATCTTCCATACGGTCGATATACCTATGGAACATTTTCCCACAGGTAGTATCCCCTGGGAAAGATCTTTCCATACGGACATTATGCCTACGGAAGACGGGCCCATACACTTAGCGTCCCTTGGGAAATAGGTTTCCATACGGCCGACATACTTATGGAAAGGTTTTCCACTGGGTGGCTCACCTTTGGGAAAGATTATTCCATAGGATGGCTATACCTATGGAAACACAATTCCATACGTGCTGTATACTTATGGAAAGGTATTCCATACGGATATTATACGTATGATTCCGTTAACAGCATCAGGAGTATACCTATGGAAACGCTTTCCGTAGGGTGACCCGCCCTATGGAATTCATATTCCATACGGTTATTATACTTATGGAGAGCATTTTCCGCAGGTGTACTATACCTACGGAAAGCTTTTTCCCCAGGGATACCATGCGTATGAAAACCGTATATTATAGGTATGGAAAACATCTTTCCCTACGTATGTTATCCGTATGGAAACTATTTACTATAGGCATAGTATAGGTATGGAACCGGTAGATATATATGGTTTCCATAGGCACGATATAGGGATAATATCGGGATGCTATACGTATGGAACTTAATTAATATTTACTTTCCATAGGCACAGTAGTGGGGCAGTATAGGGATACTGTACGTATGGAATGCTAATACTATTTCCACAGGTATAGTACAAGGATAATACAGGGATACTATACGTATGAAATGCTGGTCATCAACTTAATACACAATACGTAATAACGTTTGTTCCATTGTTTCCAGTCTATTTCACATCACATATCTGACAAGTCTAGAAACGTTAATATTTTTACTATCCACAATACAATCCAATCGTAAGTAGGGCTGCCCCATTCGTAGCCTAATTCGCTCAAAACAAGGCTCTAGTCCGAAAATTGCCTCTAGGGAATCAACCTAATCTCTTTAAAACAACGTGCAACAAGCGAGAAATCTCGGCGTTGGTCTTGGAGTAAAACCTTCCGAGATTTTCCACTCGCCCATTCTCATTCGATCTGAAAAGGCAAGTGGAACAATAAACCAACACTTAGTCAAGTGAGAAACTTCACACAAAAGCACAACCACTTAGGTTCTAACTTAGAAATGGTATAGCTTTTACCTTAAGTCTTGGCGTTGGTCATGGGCTGAAAATTTGCTTTCTCTACTCGCTCCTTTTCAACCGATCTGAAAAATAAAGCGCAACAAAGAAACCCACGCTTAGTAAAGCAAGCACATAACACAAACGCGCAAATTCGTATGTACCAACCTAGGAAAGATAGCGCACACACCTTAGGTCTTGGTGTAGATGAAGCATGCGATTTTTGCCTACATGACCAGAAATAGTGGCTGAGTGGCACTGATGAAGGAGAATGTGGCGAAGCTGTGTGATCTCACCGTCATCTGTAGGGACCTTGGCAGTAGGTGGAATGTACAGCTGTCTGACATATGTGGTCTTGCGATAGATCAACCCCTGAATGAGCTCGAAGCTGTAGCTGCTGACTGACTGTGATGAAGTCGATGATGTCAGCTTAGCCAATATAGTTTGTGCAAATGTGTCACGATCATACTGGGATATAATGATGTCGTGAAGCTGATGAGCTGATGAAGAAGATATAAGAGCAATGAATGCAGGATCTGCAGGTGGCATGACTGGAAACTCGGTGATGTCTATGTGTTTCAGACAATCAGTGAGTTCAAAGAGTGTAGAGATACGAGTGAGTGCGTCTGCAACCTTGTTCTTCTCGCCAGAAATGTGCTCAATTCGGAAGTTGTACTCGGAGAGCTCATCCAACCACCTCGCCTGTTTGGGGCTTAGTGTGGATTTGGACTGGAAATAAACCAGTGGCTGATGATCTGAGCGTACAATAGTCTCAGAAGCTCCCAACAAGATGTGGCGAAAGAATCGGAAGCCCTCCACAATGGCAAATAGCTCTATCTCAGGAATAGGCCAACGTCTCTGTGTATCGGAGAGAGTGACGTTGTGATAGCCACATGGCTTCATACCTTTTCCTTGGTCCTGTAGCACCACTTGACCAACGTGTGTGCCTGATTCATCGACCTCCATAATAGATGGCAGTTTCTGATCTGGAAGTTGTAGTACTGGAGCATTGCAGATGGCACTTTTGAGGTTATCAAATGCCTGCTGCTGCTCAGATTCCCAGACAAACTCTGCATCATCTTTAAGGAGACGATTGAGCGGCTCGGCAATAATTTTGGAGAACTTTGGTATGAATCTCCTAAATTGACCGACCATGCCCAAGAATGACCGAAGGGATGACTTGCCATCTTTAGCCATACGGCGTAGAGGCTGCTTTCCAACGGTAGGACCATAAGACACTGGAGGTTGTATTGCCATGACTGCTCGGATTCTGTCTTCGATGATGGATAGGCCACCAAACGCAATTGGGGAGTTTGGGAGTTTTGGGAGTTGGGGAGTTGGGGAGTTTTACAATGGGAGGCCCTGAAAAAAAATGAAAATTTGACCGAATCTAGGGTTTGAGATTTTCCCGAGTGGAATGTAATTTTATTTAATTTTCCGGTTGTTTTAGGGTTTAAGAAATATTCCTGATTTTCACTAAAAAAAATCATCTTTTTCAGCCTGAATTAAGGAAGGTTTATGGGGTTTTTTGTGTTAAGAAAACATAAATTTTCCATTGAACTTGTACAATATTTCACGCATTTTTAAGCTTCAAATTTTTTCCAAACTCGGTAGCAAAATGATACTTTTTACGTCTGATTTTTATGAAATATGTTTTTGGGGGTTCATCGATGAACCCCTTTTATTTTTTCTAGTTTTATATGAATTTCAGGTCTTTTTGGGAGTTGGGGAGTTTTACAAGGGGAGGCCCTGAAAAAATTGAAAATTTGACCGAATCTAGGGTTTAAGATTTTCCCGAGTTGAATGTAATTTTATTTAATTTTCCGGTTGTTTTAGGGTTTAAGAAATATTCCTAATTTTCACTAAAAAAATCATCTTTTTCAGCCTGAATTAAGGAAAGTTTATGGGTTTTTTTGTGTTAAGAAAACATAAATTTTCAATTGAACTTGTACAATATTTCACGCATTTTTAAGCTTCAAAATTTTCTCGAAACTCGGTAGCAAAATGATACTTTTTACGTCTGATTTTTATGAAATATGTTTTAGAGGGTTCATCGATGAACCCCTTTTATTTTTTCTAGTTTTATATGAATTTCAGGCCTTTTTGGGGGGTTTTCTAAAATTTTTGAATTTTCTTCAAAAAAACCCCGATTTTTTTTGCAATTTCAGGAATATTTTTTGTTCACTTCGTCCCTATTTTTTTTTGGGGTTTGCCCCGGTTTTTTTTATCTTATTCCAGGCATAAAACAACCTACAACCGCTAGCTCACCAACTCGAGTTTACGGCGCGCGCCAGGACTTCTCTTAAATAAAGCACAAACGCGGACTAAAAACATTAAACGCGCAAACCCTTAAAAACCTACACCGAACAATTAAAAGTCTCACGACAACATGCCTTCCGTTTACAAGTTTGTTGACTACTTTGTTGCCGGACCTCATGACCGTGAGATGATTGCAACCCACCACATTCAACACTTGCGCTGCAATGACTGTCAGCTTGAGCAGTGGCGCCTTTCGACACATTACAACGTGCGCAACATGGAACGTGGAAGAAGAGACCATGGGTTCGCCAGTTGGCGCTTCGTTCGTCGCACCCGGTCTCTTTTAGTTTTTGAATTGATGGCGCGCGATGGAGAATACCCCGACCGTGCTGGTAACGAGTGGATTACCCCGCGGACCATGATTGTGCCTGCAGACATTCCTGGTAGCACTTCATTTTTGTCGCATGATCTATTATTTTTGTCGCACCATGCGACACAGCAATTATATTCTGGAGCGACAAAAGTGAGTACGGGACTCATTATTGTCGCAGTGCGACAATAATGAGTAGGGGGCTCATTATTGTCGCAGCGACACAAAGAAGACTGATATTTACGGACAGATAATTTACGGAAATTATACAGCAGATTATGGACTGTAAACATAATATTACAGTTTACGGAAGAAACATATGCAAACTAACTAACAATTGGTAGGAGAATGTGCTCACGTTAGCAAAGCATGCTCGATTGTCTACTCTATATTCATTACATAACTATGCTTATACATCTTTACAATAAATGTGCAGTGCATACTATTTCGAATGTGAAGTCAGGTATGAACAAAACAAATCCTGTAAACGATTGACTTCTAAAATCTAAAATCTAAAAGATAAGCAGGTTGCTGGGCACCGCAACATGCATTTCGCCAGCGATAAAAGTAAAACTGAAATACCTGCACAAAGCGAACGCTAAAACGTCAGAACCAAGTGATAAGATATTGCAAACATCATAAAAACACGCAGGCATACAAACATTCGAAGACAATAAGCAAAATAGCTCAAACTACACTCTTCACAAATTCCACACAGCAACATGCGTATCGCCAACGAGCATGAAATAGTTGAAATACCTGCACACGGTAAACGCAAACATGTCAGAAATAAGATGAACGACAAACCAACCGCACACGCAACGAGAAACAGCACACACGCGAAACAGGCATTCAGGAATGCGAAACAGGCATTCAGGAATGCGAAACAGGCATTCAGGAATGCGAAACAGGAAAAAGTGACCGGATATCCTGCAAAATTACAGAGAGCAAAGTCAGTGAGAGTGGTGGGACTCGAACCCACGCTGCACAATCTGTGCAGATATCGCCCTCGAAAAAAAAACACCATACGAGAAACACGCAGAACGAACACAAAACAGGCGCTTGAAAACAAATAGCAAATTCCTGAAGAATATCAGTCAGTGAGGGCTTGTAACAACAACAAATCCGTCGGGCAGCAGTACAGCCCGTCAGTCAGCCTCGCTACAAGATTGCCCTCTACGAAGACATGCAAGGGGCGCCAGCAACCGAATGTTGCTGGCGGCATCGGACAAAGCGCAACAACGAACGTGACTTGTAAAACAAGGAAACGCTACTCAGCAAGGATGATGGGATTTAACCGGGAAATAGTTAGTATGCACGATACATTCAGCAGAACAAAACGGGACACAGCAGGCAACGGTGTCAGGTGCGCCGCAAAACGAAAGCTTAATGAGTTAACGTGTGAGTGAATATCTGATATGTGAAATCAGCCAGCCGCGGCCCGCGTGGGTCTCATGTCTGGATGAAGGTAGCGAAAATTCAGAATGAAAGTTGATGACAGACACAGTGTTTCGGGTGTGTCATTCAACTGTGACACTGTAATCTTCGTCGCAAACCCATGCCACGTCAGCATGTCTGCCAGGTGAATTTTTTTTGTCGTGTCGCAAACCCATGCCATGTCAGCATGTTGCGAAAGTCTGGAACCTGTCGCATCGCATTTGTCGCGAGGGAGCCACACTTAAGGGCTTTTTGTGGTGCAGTTTTTTAATTTACCAATATATAAATCGAAACTGATCGCGTCGCTGATTGGCTTATCCATCGTCTGCAAACCATCTCGTTTTTGTCGCGTGATCCCTTTCCCTTGTCGTCCCATATTCATGGTGCCTATCTCAGGCGCTCGCACTTCTTATTGGCGGTTATGGGCGATCAGTCCAAAACATCTCATGTAAAACACCCTGAAATCTGTAGCACGTGCGCCTTCTATAATTATACAAAAAAAACGTGCTCCTTGTACGTGCACAGTCAGCTTATGGTATTTCGCGTGTGACCCATATTCATGGAGTTTATCTAATCTCATGGCTCCTCCGATTGGCGATCAGTCGGAAATCTCTTTTATACGCCATCTGAAATCTGTCGCGCTGATAACTTCTGCATGAATATCCATAATTCGATACTACGCCCAGGAATATTCTATGCGTCTCTGATTGGCGGCAATGCTCCACCGATTTGTATAACTCTCCTGCTTGCCATCTTAAGGTGACCGGTGTGGACTGCAATATAATTATATATGGGCGGTTACTCCCGATCTGACAGGGAAATCACACTGTTTCCGTAAAAAAGGGCCCCAAAGGTGGACAGTTCTGGTAGTATCGTGTGCGTCGATGTCACTTTTTCCAGGAAAACCTGTTTCGCTCCTATAAGGGAAACGCAGGGCCTTGCAGCTTTTTTTTGAAAAAGCTGCGAACCGTCGGTGTATAATGTTGAGTATAATCGGATCTGTTTGCGACACGACAAAAAAAATACACCTCGCGACACAAAAAAGGCGCTTCCGACATTCCTGGCGGGACTCCAGGCTCTCATTGGACGCTTTTTTATATGCTCGAGTGTCCCCGCCGCTGGACTCAGCCGACCTGTAACTGTTGTAGGCCGTTCGGTAACTCCGAACGTTTTGAGCAACTCGGTACCGCATGCAGTTGTGAGACGTCCGGTCTCATTTAGTTTTTAAATTGGTGGAGCGCGATGAAGACTACCCGGACCGTGCTGGTGACCTTTATAGTTTGTAGATAAACTTTACATTCAACCACTAGTCTTTCGTATATTACAAGTTGTCGTTATTGAGAACTGGTATACTTGATGTGCTTATTTTCTTGCCGTAGAAAAGTGTGTAAGTGTTTATTCTTGCCGTGTTCATGACGAGTGTGTGGACATCTCGAATCTTGCCATCATCCATTAAACAAACCTTTATAACACCCTGATTCAACTTACACCCTAAATGTGCTAAAGGAAATATTTCCGTCATCGTTTATAAATAAACTTTTCGCTCTTAGCATCACATGAAATATAAAGCTTCAAATCAATATTCAAAGCAAAGTTACCGGCGCGCATGTTTTGCCTCCAGAGTTTAACACGACTTCACCTTTTCTAGTGCCCTTCGCCCCATCGCCTACTCGTCTTCGTGCATTGACCAACTACGTTCTCCATTGGTTTTTCACGTGCTTTCGCGGACCACTACTAACCACAAGTCCGGGTGGCCGGCCCCCCAGTTAGGTTCAAAACATACTTCTTTCCCCGCCAAGATCCCTAACTAACTTTCACTAACTTTCGATGTTCTACTTCACGTTTGTCACTTTCATCTTCCGGTACGGCTCACCCAATCCAAGATCCCCCACATGGCGCTGCGCGCAGCAGAACACCGCGTGAGATAAATAGTGCACCGCGCTCATGAAGTTTGCACGCTTCATCTCCACGCCGATGAAGGCGCGTCCCATGCGAAGCGCTCCAATCCCAGTGGTTCCTGCGACACACGTAATATCATTCAATACCCCGGCGTGTCCCTCGCGGCAAAACCAATGCATCCACAATGACACGCACCACTTCCCATGAACGGGTCCAACACCACCATGTCGATGTCGGTTGTGTACCGCTCCACCAACAGCTCCATGAGCTCCACCTTCTTCTGTCCCACCACCAAGGTCTTGCCATGCTCTTCGCAGGGCTTACCGCCCTTCAAGCATCCCACTACGGCGCAATCGTGCTAGAAGGTATCCTGCACTTGAACGGCTTGGAAAGGTCGTGCCTGATGTTCTACCTCGTTCTCAACGATTTCCATCCTCTGCTCCTCATCCAATTGCCTGAAGCTGACTTCCCAGCTCGCAGCCAGGTGGCTTTCCAAGGCCTTCTCAAAAGCCTTCACCTCTTGGTAACTTAGGGCACGCAAAATGTTTCCAGTCCAACAATTCACCGGGTAATAATCAAATGAAATGTCCTTACATTGCTGCCCCCCTGGTTTGGATGCTGGTCTTGAAGTCCAACTTCGGAGCCTCCAGCTTCCGTGCAAAAGTCGTGTACTGGTGTCCCAAGGACTTTGGCGTGTTCGTGAAAGTCGCGTTGTTGCGGTTCCCCTCCGTCACGATCACACTGAGAAATAAACGTGGTAAAATGGTGGTAAAATGTGGTAAACCGGTGGTAAATTGTGGTAAATTGGTGTTTTACCACCATTACACTAATAGTGGCGATATAAATCCCGTGGGTAATTTCCTATTGGTAACGTGGAAGAATTCTAACACGATTTTACCACATTTACTTATAGCGCGGTAATTATATATTATTGTTTACCATTGCTGTATATAATTTACCATGGTACCCCCCTACGACCGGTAAATTGACCCCCAATGGTAAAATTACCACATATGACCGGTAAATTGACCCCCAATGGTAAAATTACCACATGTGACCGGTAAATTTGCCACGGTATGACCACGGTTGGACACGTGGCAGGCAGGATGCACTGTGATACGGACACGTGTGCAAGATTAGTGCACGTGGCAAGCAGGCATGGTATGTTACATAACTGTTACCAGATATGCTAGGTAGGTAAGTATGTGGCTTTGCAAGTCCCAGCCCCGTCCTGGGCTTTGCAAGTAAGGTCACACTAGAAGCAATAAGGAGAGAGGAAGGAAGGACGCATGCTGCTGGTTTCTAGCTTGCCGTTGCTAAGGTCTTGAGCATCGTGCAGATTTCATTCCTGGCCAAAGGTAGATGACGTGGAGGGGGATTTTAAATCCCGGAGGACGGTGGCAGATACACTTGGTCTCAAGGCGTGACGCCGGCATCAGCAGGGTATGTTTGGCATCCTCGTTCAAGACAAAGACGGCACGGCTGTTCATGCGCGCGTTTTTGATAGTCGGGTATGCCGTCACCATGGCTAGACGGCACACAGCGCAATGTGTGGCCGGGTCCCAGATCAGATAGTAAGCTTCCACGCGGCCGTATTCAAATGCATCGGCTTCAGAGGATGCTAAGGCTACGTTGTAGGAGATTCTGGTTACTGCCCTGGTGTACATCGTGGACGTGAAGTCCTCGTCGCCGTGCCGCATTCGTGGAAAACATAGGACGTCCAAGGCGTCCCGTTCTAGCTCGTATCGCTCACCGTGCATGGCACGCAAGGAAGCCGCCAGGCCCGGCAGCAGCCTTCCTTCCGCATCGGCGCTTAGCGCGGATACAGCCACGCCACCGCGGATGATGTGATGACCGACATCCATGAAGTGACACGCGAGCCCCGGGTCATCGCGGAAACCCGGGCCGTCCTCTTTCACCGAGTGCGCGACATAGTCTGGAAGGAACCGGATCCCGGGGTACAAGTGGGCCATGTCATCTACACGGTCTTTCAGCAAGTAGGCGTTGCCGATGCATGAATCGATGGCCTTCCCCCCCACCGGCTCCGGCACCACCCCCTTCGCCTCCCCCAACAGGCGCTCCACCCATAGCTCGATGTTGGAGCTGACAACGCCTACCTTCTCCTCTTGCTTGCACAAGTGTACCACGGCTAGGCGTAGATTCAGCGTCAGCATGTTCATAGGGCACTCGTTCTCAATAATGACAGCGAACTCCCTCATACGCAGCTCCGCTTGTGCGCGAGCCTCTGCGCGGTCTTCGATTGTGCCGGCGCACACCTGCCGGATGAAATATATCACAGCCTCCCTCAGCTTCCACCAAGCCCTGTCCAACTCTCGGTTGAGACTCTCCAGGACGTCCATGAATACCAGCGGGCTGAATATCAAAATGAAGTTGAGCCAGTCCTCCATAGTGTAGTTCCCTGCAAACAAACCAAGCGTTTCGGGCGACATCAGCATGCATGCACCGTTCATTCAATCAATGGTCAACCCATACAACGGGCGGGCCTATGCACACAATTCACGTAGATCTCGCATGCATGGGAAGAACAGCTTTCCTGCAATCATGCCTGCCAGCACACCTACCTGCATATTGCACCACGTCCTGGTACTCACGGTGCATGTCGTGCGGGGCACACAGCCCTTTGCCGTTCTTCTGTAGCTGCTGTAGCTGCGCGGCGTTGAAGTAGCACGTGTCATCGCAGTTGGGCACCTTGTGGCGGAACATCTTCACAGTACTCTTCACGACACCGAAGGTCATACAGTGCATGAAAGGCAGCACGTATGCCGACATGGCGGTGAAATATTCCAGGGCCTCCAGGGGACCCTTACCGTAGCGCCCGGTCCGCATGGGATCAGCGCCCTCCTGGGTTAGCTTGACTAGTTCCTCGTGATCCTCCTGGGTTAATAGCACCGACGGGTCCCAGGCATGAACCGTCTCCCCGTCCGGTAAATAGCTTTGTGCGATAGGCTTGGCATAGCCTAGGCAATACATCCCACCAGTTGGTCCGGGGGTGCCCTCCCACAGGCTCAGGTAATCGTTGCGTCTGGCAGCCACCGGAGCGAACCTTCCCAGATCGTTCCGCGCAACGGTGTCACAGTAGCACAGCACCAGAAACACACTGAACTTATCATGCCACTTGCCAAAGTAACCATCGTATACTCGGAACGGCGTGCCTTTGTCGTCAGCGTGCCCGTCGCGTAACTCCTTGAGCTCCTTCACGAGGCGCTCTTGGATCACGTCTTTGTTCTTCCAGTGCTGCCTAGGGCCCGGAACCACAATTACGAGCCCGGTAAATTCCATCCTAACCCGATCCTGCGAACACCCGCATGGATGCACCGTCAGTCCTCCCTTCCTCAATCACCGGGAAGCCTTCACAGCCAGACACGCTAGCAGGTGTACAACCTACGGCACGCAAGGCGGGACGCAGTGCACCTTGCATACGCCTACACTGCAGAAGCAGACCAGCAGCAGGGGACCACCTGCATGCGTTACACTGGTTAGCCTTATTCTAGTAACAAGGCACATCGCAACGGTTCGAGTTGCAGATTGTGGCGGCGTGTACCCGAGGGTGCAGGTCCGCGCTCCGCATCGCTCCGAACCTCGTGGACCATCCCCTGCACCGTGCGCGCCACATTCCCACCATTACGCCCGGTGGTGTGTCCCCACCCTCACGTGCAACGCATCGTTTGCACCATAGCGCTGTTCAGGTCAGCCATTTCATTCAACATACATCAAGGGGAGGGGGGGGAGGGGGCTTGGTTGTAGTAGGAGTGCTGGGTGTCGGCTGGACTCACTGTTTGTCGTGCTTCTTCGCCCGTGCGTCATCCTCACCGTATTCCACAGCCATTCCAGCCCGAACCATTCCAGGTTTCATGGGATCCGTGCTTTCTGTTTCCTGCAGCAGCCGGCCCCCAACCGTGCTGTGCTCGTTGATCCGCGCCACGTGCGGGCTGGTCATGACGCATGCGTTTGTAGGCGCTCTCGCCTGCGTATCAGCACGCATCTTTGCAAACTTCGCATTGCGCATCCAGCGTCTGACTAGCCGTTTCACCGGGAAGTAGAAATAGTACTCCTGCGGGCGGTACACCTCACCCCGCGCCGTACGTGTCACACTGTATCTCTCCTCCTCGCACCACCCGACCGGCACTCCCGCCGCATCCCACGCGATGGGAACCCCGCATTTCTCCTGCGCTGGTTTCTTGGTCTCTGCTGGAAACGTTCTGTGATGCTTCGGACACACATGCACTGCGTAGTCCCACACGGTCTCGGCACCAATCAGGCGTAGCATGTGCCAGAGCGACCCCGGTAAATTGGTGTTTGCTCCACCCAGCAGCATCTTCAAGATTTTCATGAACGTGTTGAAGTGCGCGTCTGTCCACTGCTGCCGCCGTTTCATGTCCAGCAAATACCACACAGCTTCCTGCAGCGTCACTCCGTGGGGGCTCGCCTGCCCATGCGTTAGAAGCGGATCCATCTTTTTGGGACTGAGTTCGGCCGACTCTGGCGCGTCCAATGTCTCCACTTTCGCTGGCTCCGGCGCGTCTACCGTCACCGCTTTCCCTGCCTCCGGAGGGTCCACCGTCACTTGTTTCGCCGGCACCGGCGCGTACACCGTCACCTCTGCGTGATGAGCCAGCAGCAAGGCGGCCGCCTCTTCCACCTCGATTTCCATGCCCGCCTTTGCAGCTAGTTCCTGCGAGTGGCCGTCCCATCCTGGCTTAATTTCTGTGCATATTCTGCATGCGCTGCATGCCCCTGCGCATGTTGCATAACGTACATGCTACAATACGCACTACATGATGTATCAGAAAGACGCACAGGCGTTTCCACGCGTTTTATCAATAATCGCAGATTTTTTGATGTTGAAATAGGTAGTAAATAGTGTGCTGAAGGTGATCAGTTGCTAATAAACAAGTTATTCCAACATCTGATACATGTCTGAGTTAATGAAAAATCTTCCCCTGCCTACATGCTTTACACACTACCTTTTCCTCATGACCCCCACAGTTCTCACACAAAAACACACCACACTCGCAGAACATATTTGTGGAACAGTTGTGGCAGTATGGATATTCTTCACAAAGATAACATCCATACACCAGCACATCAAACAGAAAGATCTTGCAAAGTCTACAGAGAAACTGTGCATCCTCCTCTTCACTGGAATCTTCTAATTCCTGGGGGAAAAAAACAATATGCATTAATTAGGCACCAAAATATCTATCGCGAAATAAATATTCTGCTGGAAATTTAAGAAACACGCAAAATCTACTCGGGTGACAGGCGCGTGCCCGGGGAGCTGTCCCCACATATTGAACATCAAAACCTTCCATCACCGGGCGCCTTCCCACCATGCACACCATCATGCAGCCTCCGCGCACCCTTTGCCCCTGGGTCATATGGTCCTTTCATGCACGCTATGCACCTTTCTACAGTACGCGCACCCTCGCCCATCCCTCCCCCCCCACGACTCGCAACGCCGCTGCTCAACCTTTGGCCGCTGATTCGCAACCGCAGATGAAGCAGCATACGGCACGGCGCCGGGGAGAGCGCCGCACGCGCCACGCGCCTGATTCGGCGCGGAGCGGAGCAGCCTCCCCGCACCCTTTGTCCCTGGGTCCTATGGTCCC
>LGRX02007096.1:0-24689 GCA_001247695.2 Cymbomonas tetramitiformis
CGGGGCATAGCCCTGGGGCATACGCCTTGGGGCATACCCCCGGGGCACACGCCTCGGGGCATACCCATGGGGCATACGCCTTGCTGTCCGTGCCTCCCGGCCGGTACACAGCCGGTGTCAGTGGGTGACTAGATGCATAGGTATGCTTCCGTGAGAAACTGAAGATCTTCTTACTGCCTTTAGGGTAGATATGCAGTACTTCCATAGTACATGTCTTATGCCATATCTGGTGTTGGGGCATATATGGGACAATCCAGAAGTAGGTGGTGTTATGCGGGTCAAGAGGAAAGTCATGGTTGCCCTTAGTAAACATTCTGTCAATCATACTGATACTGAAGGGAATATTGCCGTAGAAGAACTGTCCCGTCCACTGTTTAGTGTGACAATCATCTGATATAGACCAGTGTTCAAGAGCTGGGTGATTGTTACCCTCGCCAACAGGCAGAGAGTCGCCATACATAGATACATCAAAAGCTGGAGTACCAAGTTTAGCTGTGGCTGTAGGAGAGCCGTGAGTAGTAGCCCATTTAGTATACTCGCTATTACTCCACTGCCAGTCTGATGAGTCTCCTGTGCGGGTCCTGACAGCTGCTGGGCCGAGGTGGTGAGTATGTGGGCTCTGTGGCTCATCCCAGAGGTAATCCACCTGATTGTCCATGATACGGTACGTCCTGCCTGAGTCCAAGTGAGTGTAAGTCATGCTGATGAAGTCCGGAGAACTGAAGCCGTGTCTGAGCATAACCCGGGTAGATAGAAGAGTCCTGGCGCCTTCCTTAAAGTGGCAGCCAGGAATAGAATACGCATCTATCTCTCCTGATAGTATCTCACGACCGTACAGGTGTAGTGTGCAGGTCCCGCCTGTCCTGGATACAGGTCCTGTCATCACTGTAGAGAAACCAATAACAGACTATTGGGAATAAATGAATCTCGATCGTCGTCTAAAAACCTTCATTTTGACACAATTTTCGTCGTCTAAAAGTTATTGCCACGTCATCTGAAATGTGCCACGTAAGCGACACGTAAGCGACACGTAAGCGACACGTAAGTCGTCCCGCAATTTTTATTACAAAATATTACTCGAATTATTTATTTGTGCATGATGCTTTCGTACTCGGCGAGTCCCGGTAGATTTTTTTTGTTGCATTTTTGTTCATATGCGTGCATATCATGTACAAGTATGCAAATATGGGCACATCCATGTGCAATTTAGGCCAGCATGCACGGTACACGTTTATGAATGTGCGTATATAGGTGCTTCAATTCCCGTAAAATAAGTTGCAACTGAGATGGGTACTAGCATATGATACACAAATCTATATCATCATACAAATTTATTCAAAATACACCAAATATTTGTCTATGATGTCTTCTAGGCAAGAGATTTCGATCATTTCACAGTGCTAAGGCTACTATATTGCTGATACCATGTTTCTCCTTGGGGTGTCCCCGATCATAAATCGTTAGCTATGATCCATCCCCCGAGCCCATCCGTTGTACTGTCGAGTTCATCTTGTTGAAGTGTTCTTCTCGTAAAGGTCATGCATTGGCTTACTTTGGCAAATAGACTTTCTTCACGGGGAACCGGGTTGAAATAGGAGCGACCAGAGCGCAAATATTTATCAACAATGAGTATCACGCGTGCAGCAAGCCGGCATGTCTTGTAGACATCGGGGAAACGATTCAAAATTCCATCGGTTGCCGGCGCGTTTGATAAGCTGTCGATGGCCCACACCCCAGCGTTTGACAGGTCATCGTAACGGAGCAACACACTGATATTTACCAACGGAACATTGGGCACATGGAGCATGGAAAGGAATGGAGAGCAAGTATCATCGCCACATCGAATCTGCCATTCCAAGATGGGAAGTGAGGACGATTCTGATCTTTCAGTCGAATTGAATCGCACATGTAGAACATGTTCGTGGGGAAACTCGGGCAGTGGGGTTAAAAGGATGGTGTCCAGCGCGAACATTTTGAGGTGGTCCGCGATTAATTTCGGAGACATGCACATTCCGCGAGGTGCCACCATTTCAGGATACTTTTGATGATAAATGCTCTGTAGGCGTAGCAGGGAGACATCGGCTCGGTGAATTAAAAGACGAAGGTTGGCGTCCTCCATAAAAAATGTAGGCGGTAAGAAGAGAGCGGGTGATAGCGTTGCCGCAAGGGACTAGCCCAACACTTAGCGCGGGTTGCGCACGCTCGATTATTGTATCATTGAACTGTACGCAGACACATCTTATTCGGCAGAGATTCCCGAGATACATACATAACGGTTCATTGGAATGATCGATTTTGTAAGGAATGTCCTGAAAGATTTTAAACAAGACGTTGTTCGGAAGATGCATTATTTAGGCTTTTATGTATGAAGGTGCGTATGTCAGAAGAAACAAGGGGAAATGAATCTTCAAGGGTCGGGCAAGAGCTTTTGTACCTGGTCGTGAATGGGCCGCAGGTCGTGCAAGAGTAGTGTATTTTTTGTCCAATCAGATTCGTATATCTCGCACATGCGGGATCACTTAGTCGCCGATTCCCGTATGCAAATATGGGTACATCCATGTGAAATTTAGGTCAGCATGCACGGTACACGTTTATGGATGTGCATATTCGGATGCTTCAATTCCCAGAGAAACAAGTTGCAACTGAGATGGGTACTAGCATATGATACACAAATTTATATCATCATACAAATTTAATCTATATACACCAAATAATTGTCTAGGATGTCTAGGAGCACATAAATAAGGGTAAGTGTTGGTGTATTAAGCTAGCAGAATAATACATTAGTGTAAGTATCTAATGTGAACTTGCAAATATAAAATAAAGACTGTACACAAGCGTATATGTTTCCTAACGGCAGTTGCACCACTTTCCATCATCATCATTCTCGGGAGAGGCATCGGCGCCGATCAACTCGGGAATATAGTCCGTGGGAACCGGCATTGTCACGGGGGTTCCTATGTGAGCGACGCCTTGCTCGTCGGAGTATACGTGCTCATCCAACAGTTGAAAATACCATGTTTCCCGCGTTTCGCGGATAAACCTCCACTTCGCGTAAGCGGGGTCATGTCTAGGATGCAGCGCAGGATCGACGAACAGTTCCTCGCGAATTAGAAACAAATTCCAGGATTGGCACACACGACATTTTTCGAATTCTATGTGCAGTCGTTCAAGCTGAACAGGTAAGTCTGCAGGGAAATGAGGTGCATTCATATTGGAGGTAGCGTGTTATGTAATCGCAAGCGCCACACTATAATACCTGCAGATGGCAATGCTTGCAAGGTAAGTAGCAGATGTTTGAAGGTATGGTTGAAGGTGCGTATGTCAGAAGAAACAAGGGGAAATGAATCTTCAAGGGTCGGGCAAGAGCTTTTGTACCTGGTCGTGAATGGGCCGCGGGTCGTGCAAGAGTAGTGTACTTTTTGTCCAATCAAATTCGTATATCTCGCACATGCGGGATCACTTAGTCGCCGATTTTTTTAATCAAAGACAAAAACACAACCGAGGCAGAAAACCCCATACACAGGCACATCAGCATATCGGCAAGAAACACAAGCCATTGACGAATGAACATCACAATGCACCAGGCGGTGTTTGAAATGACATTTCAGGGTTTGGGTTTGTTTTCATAACATTACCAATCGTATCCATCACACACCACATTGTTTTTAACATATTTTGATGTTGAGGAATCGAATGGTGCACTCCGATTTTGCTAATTCGGCTTCTACAAACCTCTATTGAGCCCACAATATGCCCCCGCGTCAGCGAAATCATAGGGTTTCGGGTGGAAAATGTCATTAACCGATAGGTGGTGTCTTAATGCTATGCCCGGCCTTTGGACTTGCATTTAACATTGGGGAACACAATACCATATGATCATATGAATGGGGATAATTTCATTTGATGACAGTCGGTCATAATATTTGATGACATAATATGACATAATTCTCAATTTCATTCCACGCGTGGAGACTATAAAGTCCAATTCAATTACGGTTTGGCCTCATTTTCACAATTCCAGCTAGAAGACACCACCCGAGATGCCTCGCAAAAAACGAACTTGGGCCAATTCTCCAAACTGCCCAAGATTGCCACAGATGTGACCGAACCTGAACCTCCGGAACCAATGGAAACAGACACCAGCGAGTCTGCCATTGCTATCACAGCAGAGTCTAGATGGGCAGCCAAATTGAAAGCTGAGAAAGCTCACACTGCTTTCTTGAAGGAAACTATAGGCAATCAAGTTACACGAATTATGGAGCTTAAAGATGAGGTCACGGCTGTCAAAGCCAAGCTCCGCACAGCCCAAAATAAGGTGTCAAAGCAGCGGGGTCAAGCTGTAAGAGTCACTGGCACAGTCAACAAGGTGAACAACTATCCTGTGCGTACCATCCGAGCTGGTTTTCAAAGCACACAGCAGTGTGACGACAGGAGAGTGCGCTTGTATGCGCAAGACATAGCAAACTTCCTAGGCAAGCAATTTCCATCTACGGAGCTGGCATCTAAAGCTCTCAGTCATGCTCTCACAAGGGTGCAGTTCCGGGATGCGCTCCGGGAAGCCGTGAAGCACTGCACTCCCGTGCGACGGGAGATCGAGCAGCAGGTAGTTGATGATATCGAGCGGCACTGGACGGCAGAGCTTGGCCTCGCATTCCGTTTGCGCCTACACTTGGCACAACGAAAATATCAATACATGATCAATCATCGATCTAAGCTGCAACTACGACGAAGTGCAAGACAAGTTTGTGCGTGTGAGGGTTGGCTCTGGGGTGAAGATGCCCAGCTTCCGCAAGAACGCCAGCAAACAGAAAACTATCGACTTGATGCAACAACACTTCGAAGAGATGGACCCCGAGACTTTGGAGGAGGATGAGAAAACTATAACTATCTCCCTTCACAAAGTATTGACTGAGCACCTCTGCATGTTTCCCCTTCCTGAAGACAGAACCGACCTGAAGATCAAGGTGGACGGTGACGGTGCACCAGTTATGCCCAGAGTGAATCACACTTGTGTCGCTATTAAAGTCATCAGGTATTTCGAAGACATGGGTATATCCGAGGAGGAGTGGGAGGGGTTGAACTCCCCGTTTACCTCTCACACGTTATTACTATTCGACGGGAAGGAGGACTACGAAGATATTAAGAAACATACCAAACGGCTTAGGCAGGAACTCGCCGATATTCGTCGTGACGGGCTGCAAGTCGACGGGCGGCAGTACACCGTGAGTGTGATAGCTGGCGGGGATCTGAAGTGGCTCAACGCCGTTTGTGCACTGTCCACCTGCAGTCACACCTTCCCATGCCCCTGGTGCTTAGTATGCCAAGGTGAACTTCATCTAACAGGGGCAGACTTAAAGTACACACGTCGGACTCTCGCATTGATGTCGGAGCACGCTCACCTTCCGCACGACAGAATGGAATATCCGTGGGAGTGCGAATGCTGCGAGTGCACATACGACTCTCCACAGGCCCTCATCGACGAAGAGGCACCTACGACGAATGCAGCGCGGTTGAAGTTCCAGCTAGAACACTTCGGGGTGGGTTGGCATAAGGAGAACTTGTGGGGGCTCATACCTGAAGACATGGTAGCCGACCTCCTGCACCACGACCTCCGAGAAATTCACTTCATCTTGGAGCGCACCTGCAAGCGGTTCCTCATCACCACCGCTTTAGCCGAAGCGTACTGCGAGTTCCTGCGTCAGTGCGTCGGGTGCTTTATCAAAGTGAAAAAGGAGGGTAAGAAAGCAGGCGCAAAGAAGACTAAGCAACCGAATATCATCGGCCGCGAATGTGAGGCGACCTTAAAGGTCTGCGAGCCCCTTATGGTGCTTATTCACGGAGTCGACACCGAGAACTATCATCTTGCTATGAAAGTGTGGAGTGCTTTCAAGGCCCTACGAACGGAGATGTTTGCCCGACTGGGCAAGGGGCACACTATGCACACGCGGGCACAAAAGGCATACAGGATCCGACGCAAGGCAGGAGAGTATATCTCGGCGAAGCTTACCTTGGGGTCGGTGTCCGAAGATGGGACGCAGTACTCCCATACTGCTTATTGGCACTTTCCCGAGATGGTGATGAAGCATGGCGACCTCGTGGACTTGTCGACGCAGGCGCTGGAGCACCTGCACTGGCTGCGCAAGAAGGACTACCGTGACCTCAGCAACAAGGGAAAGAAATCTATGAAACAACTTCTGCGAACAGAAGTTTCTAGGTTTAAGCTGGGAGGTATTGTGAAGACGAGAAACAAAAGTGCTCACAAGCAACGAAAGATGGGCCATCGTGCAAGGCAAGGTGAGCAGTGAAGGTCGTGGTGGCCGCACCTTCAAGCTCGAGCTTCCTCCTTTTGCGAGCCATCTCCGCAGCACGTTCGTTTCGGAGGATGTTCCTACTGGACCGGTCCATCAGCTCCTGTATCTCCTCAGGGACACTTCGATATGCAGCGGCCTCGGAGTGCATGAAGGCCTCGTCGCTCAGGATCGGAGCACACCGCAGTAGCATGGGGAGAACTCTACAACCGTGCTTGACCATGCTTTCGGGAACCTTACTAAAAACATTTTCTATGTAGGACCGTGCAGAAAAACCATGTGCCTTCCCCCACTGCGTCCTTGCATCAAAGGGGAAATCAGTGGCGAACTTGAGACGTCCGGTGCCATTGTAAACTACAACTTGATATGTAAAAAATAACCTTTGAATATTATTCTGGAGTGTTGTGTGTTTGAAAGTGACTGGGGGCACCACCCCCGATATCTCGCCACCTGCTGTGCATCGAAAACTCCCGAAACCCTCACCAGGGTACAACGCCTCGAAATTGAAAAGTCTGTTGAGGGCTGCCTGTTCTGTCACTCGAACCCACGTGCATAGGCCACCCTTGACTGTGTTCGACCGTTTGGTAACAGTGCCAAACCTCTCTATGGAATGCTCGAAAAAAGGTCTAGGACAGTACGGCGACTCGCTGCGCCTATTCGACTGCTCGTTTCCCGTCAGATTTTTCCACACCCTCATAGCTGTGTCCGCAAAGATACCCTCTATTTCAATAACTAGGGAAGGCTTCCATAACAAATCTTTGCACAGCATGCATCTTTGACTCTCGAGGTCTCTGTATGCAGCCCATGACTCGAATTTCCGTTGCAGCGTGCAGTCCAAGCAAGATGACATATTTTGCAGCAAATCGACCTGCCGCGGGAAAACACAGGCCGCCCACTTTGGGACTTAAAGACATACACTTAAACAAATAGCTCTAAATTGCAACTCGGTAAAAAGTTTCATTCAGTAATTCCATAAGGGCTAAAAGAACTTGCACCAACTTTCACCGGGTGAATTTAATCTTTTAGTACTTCTACGCCACTCGTTTGAAAGCGCAAGCGACGAACTTTCTGTATTACTACGACTTAGACGAGTCCGCGCGGGTCGCTGAGAGAATAGGGGCTTACCGTAATAAAAAAACACTTTCGTAAAAATGTTTTTGGCTAATTTTTGTCGGCCCGGCCGCCTTTAGTCGCCACGTCAGCGAGAAACGCGGCCTGAGAGCGGTTGACGTGTGACGCTGATTTTCGGTTGGAAATAATCAGAAATTGTTGTTACGTTCACAGTTCGGTAATGTGATTTGGCGCGGACTCCGGTGCGATGTGATTATACACTTCTACCACATTGTTAACATATGTTTAAGTATACTATTCTTATCGAAAAGTAGTCGAAAACCCTCGGGAGGTTGCAATCCTAAGTGCTCGAAATCAAAGTGGAATCAAGATAACATTCTGACTCGTAGCCGCCGTGGTTTCAATTGCCGCGACAGGTAACGTCGACGGTAACGTTACGGCTGAACCTGTCGGAACTTGAACCGAAAGGCAAGGTCGTTTCGAAACACACATCGAAAATACCCCAACGTGCATTTGTTGCCTTCCGCATTCCTGCACATATAACATTCATTGTAGTTCCTCCACAACATTCGAACAGTCATACCATGAGGAAGATAGTCAAAATTCCTCATTCTCATTCTGGGGGCAGTAGGGCATGTTGCATACATGCCAAGAACATAGGCAACAATACATTCTCGCTTGGATGGCATGGTTGGATGAGGTGGCAGGTGAAGAAAGTAAAGTGCCAAGCTGAAAAGTGAGTTGTGAGGACAAGGTAGGTGCTTAAATATCTCAGTCGTGTGGCCGTCGTGATTTCAGTTGGCCTATCAAATGACCTCTTTCAGGTGGGTCGGATCGAAGGCCCGCATGTCACAAACATAGCATGTCACAACATTGGAAATGTGAAACGTCGATAATAATTTCATTCAAAATATGTTCCAATATAATCATATTTAACGGTGTTCCAACGATAAGTCAATTTGCTCAATGACAAAGCTATATGCTGTCGCTATACAGTATAGCATCAATTCATCCGACGGAACTTGACCCAAGAGCTAAGCTCCTCTCTGAACACACGACAAAAAAGGCTGAGTGAGCATTCCATGCCTTCGCCGTCGACACATTGTGTATTGTAGTTCTCCCACAACTTTTGGATAGTCATACCCGGCGGAAGAAGAACTGTACTGCTGCATGGGTAAGACTCCCCGTGATTTTTGGCAAACTGGTCGATGTATGTGAAAACAGACTGCCGCTTGGATGGCATGACTATGGTAGAAGTAGAAGCAGGTGCGTCGCTGACGGGAAAAAGGGGCAAATGAGTAGTTTAGGCAAGAAATAGAGCTTATGATCTTGGAAAGTCTTGGACCTGCCGAATTATTAGCCTATCAGATACCCGGTACTAGTCCGCTCGGATCGAAGGACCTACAAGTACATATCTACTATTATTTTGCGACGAAGGCGTGTCTACGAAGTCCATGATTATCCTGTCTGCATTGCCAATCATTCTATGAAAGCAACCTCTGAAGTATGCTTTTCGGGCACCTTAACTTGCAGATGCACATCATCAACCGACCAAACGGAGTGAGACGGTAAAATGGATAAGAATATACAAAATCTGGAGCGTGTAAGTTGGAGTATACAAACCCCATTCTTGCTGTATACTTCTGAAAGTGAGGGATTTTGAAAATTGTGGCGTCCCGCATTTCAATGCGCACCGAGGTAACGATTTGCCCGCCAGATATCTGCTGTCTCACGACGGGGCGACCCTTTGGCCGACCTGCAAAACATGCGACGCATTGGATTTCCCAAAAGGCTAGAAACTGCAGGTAGTCCCCATAGGACCAAGCACTCATGGAATTCCGTTCTGCTGGATGCCGCGTATCCCCCGGGTACTTAAACAAAGGTCGGCATCTTGCATATGGCTGTCCTAATATATGACCCCTAGCAAAACGACAGAAAAACTTATGCCGTGCGTAATCAGCTTTCCGACAAGTTTGGGGGGCTTTGCAGTAATTCGCAAGATAGCAGCCGGTACACGTTGCAAGTTGTGAACGATCTTGAAGCCCGCAGTGCAGGCAAACTAGGTACAAAAATTTCATCCGTAAAGGCAGATTATCATGCACGCTTGCGTCATACATTTGAAATTGTATCTTATGGTCCTCTTCCATCGATTTCTTGAGCGCTAGTTCTGAGGGCGAGGACTCTTCAGGGAACCATAGTAACCAAATGTTTTTATCTGGATTTTCCTTCCGCAAAGTAGCAAGTATTGCCATTGGAATTGATTGAACTGAGATGGATGGGAATAAAGGTGCGTCGATGAAGTGTCGAGCGGGGAAATGATTTTGGAAGAGAGGGGAATAGGTTTTATACCTCAATGGTCGTCGTGGTACCGCTCAACTTCATTTAACCAATATAATCAGGCAATCACAATGAAAGCGGAGGCATGTCACCCGCTCCATAAAGGACATCGGTTCCACAACAACATATGTCGCCCATACCTTTGGAGAATATACTTTATTTACAATTGTCATATCAAGATATACCATACGTGTTTCATCAGCGTACTTCTGCACTGAGACAATAGGTTATTAAGACTATCAACAAATATTGACCTAGGTGCTGGCACCATGTCCTAGCAGGGAAATCATCATTGCCTAGCGAGCTTTACCGTCTACGTCTCTTGGTCCGGCTTTCCGCCTTCTGCCGCTTGCCGCTTAGGTATATGCCCCGCCGCGGCGGCTGCAGCGGCCTTGGCGGCCTTGTCGGCCTCGGCCTTCTGTTTCTTGGCGGCCTTGGCGGCCTCGGCCTCCCGTTTTATGGCGGCCTTGGCGGCCTCGGCCTTCTGTTTCTTGGCGGCCTTGTCGGCATCCTCCTGTTTCTTGGCGGCCTTGACGGCCTCGGCCTGCTGCTGCTTGGCGGCCTTGTCGGCCTCGGCGGCCTCGGACTGCTGTTTCTTGGCGGCCTTGGCGGCCTCGGCCTCCTGCTGCTTGGCGGCCTTGGCGGCCTCGGCCTCCTGCTGCTTGGCGGCCTTTTCCGTTTCCCTCATTTCGACCGCCGTCTTCTTCCCCGGCTCCTTCTCGACTTTCTCTTGCTCTTTACGATGTGCCTCTCTCTGCCTTTTCACCTCGTCGTATTCCTGCTTGCTCAACACTTCGTCGGCCAAAGAAAAAAATCCATCAGGAAACCTAATGCGCTCTTTCGCTGAGTCGACCATACCTTGCTCCCTGCATCCAAGACACCAGCACTTGTTAAAACCGATATACAAAGTATTTTTTCAAAAAAAAATGGATGTAGACATGAATGCTTACCTATCGAAAGCGACGGAACCCAATCCCAACATGTTGGCGGCTACCGAAGTGGTCCCCGAACCGCAGCACGCATCCAAGATGAAGTGATGTTCGTGATGAAGAGGTAACACCCCCTCGTACGCAGATTTCCCCCTCGCTTCCCCCTCTAACTCAGGACCTCGCATATGGATATTGATGAGGTCGTGGATGAGCTTCAGCGGCTTCTGGTGTTTGTTAATTCTTTTACCCTCGGAGTTAATGGCGAATTTCGACGAGTGTACAGGGGCATATTCCCAGGTGTTGGTTCGGCAAGAAGCCACGAACTGCTTATCGACGACATCACTATCCGCATTCTCCTCCTCACCGAGAACTCTAATCAAGTTCTTCATCCAGGGAAGCCTTTTATGCACGGCTGGGTGGGTTTCGTCTGCGAGAGCAATCAGCGCTGCTTAGTCAGATTGCCCATGCTTAGACGCCAAAAGGCAATCACAGAATTGTACGTAACTTAACATCTACGGACCTGTAGGTGTTGCTTCCTTGACGTAGTAACACAAGACAAAGCACTCCATACGGTTGGCGTAGTTCCGTGGCGCAACGCAGGGTTCCAAGGCCATCATGTTCGATCTGCTCAAAGGTTTCACCCAGAACATCTTTTCGGCGTTCCCGTGGCAAAACTGCTTGGCGGCTTCGAAGAACTCGTGGTGTTGTTGAAAGCCACAGAAACATCCCCCTACCCAATCATCACACGTGGTCAAATTGTTGAAGTTGTGTAGGAATTGCTTGAACTCTCCTGCTAAGAGAGGTTTCGGGATCCATCTCTTGTTCGAGTCCAGAGCATATTCGCAATCCATAATGAAACCGGTAAATGGAAGCCTGGGAAGAGTCGTGAAGGACTCAGGTGATGCGGGCTCCAGAAGAAAGTCCTTCTTGAAAACCAGTTGCGGAATCTTGTGAGTGTAGAAGTAGTCATCATCGTCGACTTGCTGGCCCTCAGGAACGTTTGACAATATTCGATAACTCACACCTGTGTGCAATGTAAACGATTAGTAATTACATAGCTACGGTGCACAAATGGAATAAAAAACCGAGATACGCACCTGGAAGATTCTTTAGGAGATTTTCCGCAGTCGATGCTGTCGTCGATCCGATTTTCAGCAACAGAGCGCTCTCGATATTATTCCAGTAGAACTTTATATCCTTCGGAATTTCTTTGATCAGTTTCTCTATCTTCGCCTCGTGCCGCTGTTTTTCTTTTACTGACGACCCGGACTACGATGTGAGCTACAGCAAGATGAAGAAAGGTAGCATGGCTGTGTTGATTGCTCCCGAATCCGAGAAGACTGCCCGGACGGAATACCCGTTTCGTATCGCTCTGGGAAGGAGCCGAGGATGGTCGAGATATCTGTACCTTTGTGAGGTACAAGAGCAGCTGCTAAATGAGAAAGGTGAGAAATGTTTGTTGATGTGATTGCGCGCGCAACCTGCTTTTAACATCACAACGTTTTATGTCAATCTAATATCTCTTTTATCTTCTTTCTGGTGCAGGAGAAAAATGTTTGCGGTGGTTGACTTGTGGTACATTTAAGCTCACGAGCGCCTCCCAAAAGGAGGCCCAGAATGCAGACTCCCGGCTTTCGAAGGAGAAGGCATCGAAACCTGAAAGTTTCCGGCTGCATCAACGTACCAAGCAGGTGGCGCCGTATACACCAAGCGAAGTATTAGTAGCATGGGACTGGGACACGGAAGAGGAGCGCCGAAAGATCAATGCAAGCACACAGCGATGGATCCCGGGTGAGCAATATGACTTGTTGGTCAAACGAGTCATCGCCAGCGACATGTCAAAGAGCTTTGAGCCGCCCCAGCATAGAACACCCAAACTCTTACTGCGCGACGCAATCATGCCATTAGAGGATACAGAGGATAAAGAGGATAAAGAGAACGCGGAGGCTGAAGAGGGTGAGAGTTCGGACGAGGAAGCCTCTTTGTCGTCCTTGTCCGATGATGACGACCAGATGTGTGAATAACTCGATCAGTCCGATGAACTTGTATATAGAAGTTGTAAAACAATAGTATATATTGTGAATATCTAATGTTGAACTATCGTGGTATTACCACGTTTGATTTCCTTGCACTCATTTTACCTAGTTCATTTTCCTTGCACTGAGATTGTTCGGACGCCCAAGGAATCCTTGGGAACGCGTATCACATGGATGGAACAAACACCACATGTCTGCATGGTCATATAAAACTTGCTTTCACGGCATCCCTGTTCATTTTTTGCTTACGCTCACCATCCACCCACCTCCTACCAACATTCCAAGAACATGGACGCTCAGCGAATCAACCTGACGGTCGATCCGAAACATGTTTTGTTTTTTATTGTTCTGCCCTTCATCCGTGCGAGGTACGATAGGAGAAGGCAAGCGCAAAGGGATTCAGTTGCTAGAATGAGAAACGGCGAATGCCCAGAGTGTATGAGGAAGTATTTTGACCTTTAGGAGGACAAGAATCGGAGGAACGATTTATGGCATAAACATTTTGATGAGAGGCACGACCCCGTGTGGCGTCGAGCCTTGGAGTTAGAACCAATCCGTCCCCGTTTTCGTCTGACACGCCTTGGCCGCCATCTGTTAAAACTGCAGAGTCACCCGAATTTTCACCCCGACAATCTCGATTGATGACCAGGTATATGTTTCTTTGTTTCTTTGTTTCTTTGTTTCTTTCTTTCTTGAGCAGGATTGCCTTGCTATCATCCTAGCCACAAATTCTTATCCACCTGTGAATTCTGTGTGCCCGCAGATGATGACACCATAGAAGCCAGTAAAGATGGATGGCCAGGTATGTGTTTCGGACGGCCAAGGAATCCTTGGGAACACCTATCGCATGGATGATACAACACAACACATGTTTTCATGGTCATATAAAACCTGCTTTCACGGCATCCCTATTCATTTTTTGCTTACGCTCACCATCCACCCACCTCCTACCAACATTTCAAGAACATGGACGCTCAGCGAATGAAACTGACGGTTGATCCGAAACGTGTATTGTTTGATATTGGTCTGCCTTTCATCCGTGCGAGGCACGATAGTCTGAGAAGGCAAGCACATAGCGATGCAATTGCTAGAATCAAAAACGGCGAATGCCCAGAGTGTATGAGGAAGTATAACAGGCCTATGTGGTATAAACATTTTGATGAGAGGCACGACCCCGTGTGGCGTCGAGCCTTGGAGTTAGAACCAATCCGTCCTTGGTTTCGTCTGACACGCTTTGGCCGCCATATGTTAAGCACGCTTTGGCCGCCATATCCTAAGCATATGCTCGATTATCTCGATCTCGAATGATGGCCAGGTATATGTCTTTCTTGAGCAGGATTGCCTTGCTATCATCCTGGCCACAAATTCTTATCCACCTGTGAATTCTGTGTGCCCGCAGATGATGACACCAAGCTCCTCGCACACACATCGCGGTGCATTGGCTACTTTGAAGAGGCACACGTAGAATAATAACAATAAGAATAACACATAGACTTCGATATGCAACGAGGTTGTGTCATTGTGAGATGACCTTTTGACAATAGTAGGGTGAGATTTGTACTTTTTATGTAACATGTCTTACGTTGGTTTGTAAAATGTCACGCATTATAAAGCCTGCCTATATCTTCATCAGCATTCATTTCTCGCTTTCGCTCACGATAGACCCCACCTCCTACCAGTGAGCGACACACCCAGATGCCAGACTACTACATTGTCCTTTTCCGTTTTGTGCTTCCCGCCATCCGGGAAAGACGCCGTTCCCGCGAGGAATGCTTTTTGCACGCATGGGTAGAAGAACGATTTCTGTGGGCCCTTGAAACACGAGTACGCATTACATGCCCCGATATCCCTGGCACATTTACCTCAGAAATCATTGTGTTTCCTGTGATACTTGCGCGGTTTTTTTTTCATCCTCGGAGAATTGTGAACGACGACGTCGGCGGCTTGAGAGTCAATGAGGCGTCCTACTTTAATCGGACTAGCTGGATTTCCGGTATGAATTTGTATCGCAATTTTAACGAACTCCACCGACGATGGTTATATGATCACCATTGGGCCTGGTGCAACGGTTGGTTTCGCAACCTCCTTGACTATGACGCTGATGGTAACGAATTCGTCTATGATCGTGAATACGACCGGCCCTGTTGCGCTGATTGCGGAAGGTCAGATTCACTTGTTATGCGAGTGACTTACCCACATCGATACATATGTGTCGACCGCGCGAGTTGCGAGTTCTGGCAGGATACCGATGATACCGAAATCCCAGAGTTGCTGTCCTCCGACTCCGACTAAGGTATACATAAAGCTCAATACCTCTTACACAGCCTTCATTTCTTGCTTTCGCTCACCATCGTGCCACCCCGGCCACCTCCTACCATTCTGAGAGCCACCCGTCTGATGACAGCCCACGGCCACTTTCTCCTTTTCAGATGCGGCACAGAGGTCACCTATAGAAGTGTAGCTAGCATTACGAAGCACAATCGAGGTCTTACTGACAACACCTTCGACTAGACGTGAAGAATTACAATCGCTGACCGTCTACACGGATGTGCCCGACAAGTGCGAAATCTCTAAGTTTGAAGATAGGCTGCAGCGGCACGCGTTCGCTTTGAACAATCTCGACTTTTGGAAGCCCACATATCATCACAGCATCTGGAACTGTGCTATGCTCGCCACTCCCTTATGGGACCTAAGAACTAAGACCTCTCACTCTCTTAGGTCCCATATTATATAGATTTCGCACTTGTCGGGCACATCCGTGTAGACGGTCAGCGATTGTAATTCTTCACGTCTAGTCGAAGGTGTTGTCAGTAAGACCTCGATTGTACTTCGTAATGCTAGCTACACTTCTATAGGTGACCTCTGTGCGGTCATAATAATGTCGTCGTGATCTCGAGTTTCTGACGCATAACTCCTGTCATTCATTTGCCTTTGCAGGACCATCTGTTACCGGAAGCATTAAAAGGTGTACTTTCGTTTCCGTGTCGTTGCAAGCGATCATGGCCTGGTGCAACGGCTGATTTCGCAATCAAGTTACCTATGATGGAGATGACAATATATTTTATGCTCGCTTATACACCTGGGCTTGTTGCCATGATTGCGGTTCTCAAAGCACAGTTCTAATGTAATAATGTAATAATGTAATAATGTAACATACAATGATTATAAAAAATGTGAAGATCGGGGTTCTTATACCATTGCTTGTACCATACACGTGACTTATGATATTTTTGTTGCCCGCATCGAGAAGAATTGTTTTCTAGAATAGATGGGTGGTGGCTAAAGCCACCGATTGAGATTCGACCATCAATTCAAATCAAGACGAGTCATCCGCCGACAGTCGACAAGGTCAGTGCAGATGTACCCGTCGCCAATACGGGTAAGATCCATATCAACGCGTCGGCATCGACTGCAGGCAGGCCTCATAGACAACTCGTACCGCGACGGGTAGATCCATTGAGGATCTACATGCTCGTTGTAAAAGCCGTTGTACCAGGCCCAATGATATTCACGAAGCCATCGTTTTTTGAAGTCGTCGAAATCGATGTAGTCTAGCCGGAATCTGAAGTTGTTTGACATGCCAGGTCCTTGCCAATGGAACCCTTCATCGTCGTAATATGGGGCTTCAAAGTTGGAGGTAGGGAATATCTGCAAGAAATTTCCCCAATCACGAACATCCCCCAATCGACTTCGAGCAGATCACGTAATTCATAGAAATAGTGAGCCAAAGTTACAGGCATCCAAACATCACCAAACATGCCCGAAAACGTCAAAACTTGTTCTTCCAACGCCCACAAAAACGTTCTTCGACCCATGCCTGCACAAAGTATTCCTCACGCAATTGACGCATTTTCCGAATGTAAGGAAGAACAATCCCAAACAGGACGTAATGGGTATCCGCCATTCTTGATAATGCAAAGATGAAGCGGTGTGTCTTCCAGGAAGAAATGGAAAATGATCCTCCTAAAGGCCTCAAGCGATTTAAATATTGCCAAGGAGGGCTTGGGCCTCTCAAGGTAAATGCCGCAAACCAATAGGATGAAACCAACAATCATTGGCCAAGATAAGATTGGCCAAGATAAGATTGGCGCGGACAAATGTTGGCCCAAGATTGGCGCGGATTGCGAGTTCTGGCAGGATACCGAAGTCCCACAGTTGCTGTCCGACTCCGACTCCGACTAAGGTATAAAAGCTCAATACCTCTTACTTAGCCTTCATTTGCTGCTTACGCTCACCATCGTGCCACCCCTGCCACCTCCTACCAGAGAGTGAGCGACGCGCCTCTGCAAACTCGTGATGCCTCCAGTGTTAAGGTTTGGTGTGCATCGGAATCGTGCCAGTATCGATGTAGATGCCATTCATCGCCATGTGATGGTGCACATGCCATGCCCCGAATGCAATTTGCACCAGTGGACTTTGACAACGATGGCAAACCGCCCTGTCCGCCGCCCGCCGATGCCTCACAGGCATGATCTGATAATGGCTATGTGGCGCTTTACCCGACGAACTCGGTTTTATCTGTTTTTTGAATTGGTAGAGCCGGAACGCTATCCCGATCGCGCTGAATATGCACGGGGTGAAGCGTGGATGACTCCGCGATTAATGGTTATTCCAGTCGACGTTGTACGCCTATTGGTCTGTTGGTACCAGAATGACGAAGCGACACCTTTCGACGAGTACTGTATCAGTTGCGATTGCCTTAGTTGAGCAGGTATAAAAGCTCAATACCTCTTACTTAGCCTTCATTTGCTGCTTACGCTCACCATCGTGCCACCCCAGCTTGACACTAGCAACTAACAACTGACCACGCTCAGGCAAACTCGTCATGAAATGCGATTATTGTGACCTTCCTGCAAACGTTCGCATATGGTTTAATGCTGGTTCGTATCTTGCTTGTTGCGATAAATGAGCATACCGAACATTTCGCGTGTATGCGTTGTTCTTACGAAATATTCATGTGCGAGGAAGCAATGGACGACGAAGACGGAGTATACTGGGAGCTGATAGATTAGTAGACCATTACTTTCCGGCGTCTGAAAGGCGTGGAATGAACTAATTCGAGATCGCTTGCCTGGTAGCAACTTACGTACTTTGCAATGTAATAGTAACGCTATGATATGTTGTACGACCAGCTGACTTATGGCTTTTGCGACATATATATATTGTAACACTACTAACACTAGCAAACATTCTACTTGTAATTAAACGAATATACACCGTTCATGCAACAATACCCGTGTGATGATAGTTGTATAGCCGCGTTTTTTGACGCGGGGCTTGTGTTTATGAACACACCCAATCCAAAAAAGATATCTCTCTCCGTTGATTGCTCGATGATCACTCGAACCACAATGGCAAACCGCATAATGAAGGCATACCGTACCGCATAAACGCATATCGCAACCTACGTGGCTGCCACGTGTCTGCATTACACTGCGCGTTATGATGACGTGGCAGGTCACCCGTCGTCTATAAACCGAGAATAGTAACAGAAAAACACCGTCTAAAAACATGCATACTGGTTCACCTATCCCCAATAGTCTGTTCAATACAGTAGTGGATGATGTGTCCAAAGCTGAGATCCTAGACCTGGTGCCTGCGATATTGCCTGTGGCACCAGAGTCTACCACAATGCCGTCACCGTCTCGTGACAATGCATAGGCTGAAACAACTGGACTACTGGTGAAAACTAGTCCAGGTGGTGGTGTGCCGTGTGCTGTCCAGGTGAAACCGAGCCACCAAGACATGTGTACCAAGGCACCACCGACCGTGACCATGATCTCTGCAAGGTGTGAGGTGGTCTGGTATACACTGCCAGTCTCATGCAAGGCCGCTGAGCTGACACCACCGAAACCTCTGTCCAATGTACTGTCGCCTGAGAGTGACTGAAAGTCCAGAAAGAAGAGGAAAAGCCACTGTATTATGATAGCCAGAATAGTTGCCAGAGCCAGAGCTGTGAGGTGTCGAGTCCGCCTACGGCGGTCCTCACTGTTTGGTGTTGTTGCTGCCCGGAAGAGTTGTATCTGGGAGGCGGTATCGGGCGGCATACCAGAGCTGGTGAACTGGCTGTGGTCGCTGTGAAAGCTCTCTGAACCAGGTCCAGAGGAAGAGCTGCGTCCAGCCCCAAGATCTGACCAGTCCCAATCACATGAACCACTATACCCAGTGTTACCATCCCCAGTGCCACCATCAAAGCCACCATCAGACAGTATCCCCGTCCCCGTCCCCTGGGCCCCTCCCCGTGGTCCCCCAGGTGACAGCAGTCTCAGTCCGTACAAGGTGCCCTCTTGCCTCACAAGCAGGCTCACATCTGCCATGGCACAGCCTAGGAAGCAGAGGACAGCGAGTGTGGATACGAGGGCATGTCTGTAGAAGGGTACACCACCCCTACCTACACCTCTACGCATGGTAGGTCCGGTGACGGGTGGTGGGGGGTCAGAGTACTGTCCTTCCCCTGAGCCGCGGGGCTCAGGGCAGTCGGGCTCGTCCGAGGCCCCGGTCAGTAGCCGTGGCATACAGTCCAGCTCCTGCGGCGACAGAGCATGGGGCAGAGCTGGGAGGGAAGGGCACTACCGGATGTGGTGCTCGCGGCTCCCTCGATGTCATTGCGGCCGAAGCCGGTAGGGTGTCGTGCCACTGGGTAGGCTGGGTGTGATCCTCACACCACATCCTGTCCCAGTGGTCCCGCTCCCTGTCGGTGAGGTCGGGAGGAGTGCCGAAGCTACGCTGAAGCTCCTCGAAGGGGCCGGGCTCCGGCCCAGTCACAGGCTAGCTCCAGCTGTGGACTCCAAGGCCTCGGCCCCCACTCGGGCGCGCTCAACCGGATTTGGATCGCCCGGATTCGAATGTCACATTTTCATCGTAAAAATCCGGATTTCCTTTTCGACATTACTACGCACTTAATGGGATTAAATCCCAATGTAAATCCGACACTATCAGGATTATATAAGCAAGCGCGCGCTCCGAGAAATGTTATGGGGTATCGTTGGAAAGGTCTTTCCAAGCCCTAATAGATGATGTAGCTAAACATTTCTCGCTTGTAGCGCTGCGTTTTTTATTCACATTTGAAGGATATTTTCGGGGTATTAAATCCCACATGCTACCACTTTCAAAAGGAAATTCAACCAGTATTGATATGACTACTTTCCACGTGCATGCCACCATGACTTATTTAATTGGGCATTTAATTTCCACGTCTAAAGAATAGTGCCGTATAGGCGCCACACGGCCCTTGTAACGTGACCCAAAGCTGTCTTGGAGAGTTCGGAGAGAGGAACAAAATCTTCTGCCACGTCTGCTCCACATCGTGCATCATGCGATACGCTGCAAATTCGTTTCGCCCGTCAGATAGCCGCGTTTCGGACGGTGAGTAGCGCAAGTCTTCGTCGAGGCCTTCACTTACCATCGCACGAACGACATTGTCGCTCAGATATTTAATCCGACCGATCGGTATGTTTCTCATGGACAAATTATTATTTTAAGTGCATTCAGGGTGTGTTGAACGGAGGAATTAATTCGCGAAAATTCCTTTCAATAAAATCGCCACACAGAATCAGACCCCATCCCCACCCCATAATCTATGACGATGACGAAGTGCCCGCGACAAACCGAATGCGGGATGGTGACCATTTTTGGCGGCGCGGGCAGTCCGCTCGTGCGCCAGTGCTGCGCCAGTGGTTTTTAATACAGAATAATGTCGTTCTGTGCAGTTTATGTCGTTTTGTACAGTGCTTAACAGTGGTGGCACCATGTCTACACAAGTCAAGCAAGAAACCCAAAGATCATTATCACGCATATCACACGCACAGCACGCACAAGCATTTTCAACCATTCAAGACATATCATATTTTGTATTCAAATTTACTTTATATCATATGTCTATCTCGGCATGTGCCATCCAGCGGTTGTGCATGCCGAGCATACAGCGATCTAAAGCCCATCTTGGCTTGCAGCATCTTGCAACGCGAGCTCTAGGGGGTCGCTCTCGCTCGTTGCATTCCCCCCTGCTGTCTTCTTCGCTTTTCTATCTTCGGAGTGACTCTACTAAGACGGACCAGTGAGGTTTCATGCCATTCCCATCGAATAGGTCTAGGCCTTTGCGCGTGTACGCCTCACGCACACATGCCAACTTAGGTCTTTCGCTGACGGAATAATGTAAACTGTTTTCTTCTTTTGTTGTTGTCCCCACCAAAGCCTCCGCAATGGATAGCTGCGGTCAGCGAGCCAGTGCTTTGGCAAAAGAAATGCGCAGAAGTCCCTGCACTCGGCTGCGTAGCAAATGAATGCAGCGTCGCTCATTCCACTCGAGGGTGGTGCGCAGATGTAGTTCGCATTTAAAAGACCCCCCAGTCTTTCGGGTCGAAGATGTCCTTGGCTTGCCACCCCTTTATTGACTTTGCCCTAGCTTGGTGGTCCACCGACATAAGAGTACACTTTTCTTGAAAATCTGTCTGTAGGATATTTTTCACGTGTCCCATAATTCCAGAACCCGCTGCAAATAAGTCAACTATCACCCTACTTTTAATCTTCTTCGAGTCTTTGAAATTCGTGACATTGAACTTGGTGAGCAGTTGGCGAACGTGTTCCGCTTCCACAACTGCTCTGCTCTGTCGCCCTCTGTGTTCGAAAACGTCATTGAAAATAGACTCTGTCCAATTTGTCTCGATGGAAACTTCGGACAAGAACGTCGCTTGTATACGCACATGAAAGCTACTTGCACTCCTCATGTACGTATTGCGATCTGGGATGCGAGCGCGTTGTTTCGCTCGCATCCGAGCTTGCTCAGAACGACACACGGTGCATAAACCTCGGTCAAATGTACTTTCATCGTGGGTGCACTGTCTTTTCGGCATATTTGTTCGTTGATACGTCGATTTATTCTGTCCGAAATTCAGAACCTTTCGAGTGCGTGGCTGGAAAAAAACATTAGCCACCACTGTTAAGCACTGTACAAAACGACATAAACTGTACAGAACGACAATGTTTTGTATTATTCGCCACAGTCTCGGTTCGGCATATGCGATGCTCATTGTCACGCGGACAGCATTCGGAGTGGACCCCCCGGACTTGACACCGCGACCCCCGACTTCGTATGTTTTAAAGAAATAAAAATTCGCGATATTGTGAATTTACAGGAACAATAATTGTAATAAAATTGATTTCAAATTAAAGACAGATTGCCTGATTTCAACTGCCAGGTCATGCCAATCGCGGCGTGAGCATTGGTTCGGAAAATGCTTTTCATGCAAAATATTCCATCATAATTGCATGCGCGGATACTGACGTGGCATACGTTTCGGCCCAGGTTCTTGAAACTTTGAGGAGTTCTGCGTGGGATTGAATGTCACATTTGTCGCGGAAAATGTGGGATTTGAATCCGGGCGATCCAAATCCGGTTGAGCGCGCCCGAGCAAGCCCCCTCAGACTCCCGAGTCTCACTAGCTAGATGGTTGTTCGGCCATTCTCTGGAACCGAAGGTCACCTGCAAGCACTAGGTCAGCAAACAACCCGGAGCTAGGCTCCAGGGGAGTGTCGTGTGCAAACAGTGCTGAAACAGGGTGAATATAGGTGTCCTCCTGATCAACACCGTCAGGTGTGTCAATCGAGGACGGCACGGTGTGATCCGATGGCTGAGCGGTCCCGTCTAACATCACACCTGCGTCAGGATGTGACCGGGTGGACGCAGTCTGCGTGTCACACGGTGAACACGTGATGCTCGGGGCCGCAGGGTAGAACGAAGAGAGATCAAGCGGTGCCTCAGGGGTAGCGACAGAGTCCATGCGGGCATCGACCGGTGGGGTTGGTGTGGTGTCAAGATCGACACCACCCACCCCGAAGCTGCCGAAATGAACTCTCCCTAGTGAAAGGGACGAGAGGGGCTCCTGAAGATCATGCTCATCGTAGTGTGTGTCGTCCCCTTCGCAGCAAAAGGCTTGGAATTTCGCCGAAGCCTTCCGCTGTAGCCGATTCCACTCGTCATGTTGTTCCTGGGATGGTGTAGGAATCATGCTCCCAGGCATCCCACTCTGAGTCAGTCCACTTCTGTGGTGCCCAAGCGGGTGCATGAGAAGCATCATCCCCCTGGGTGAGGTAGGCGGCAAAGGACAGAGATCCGTCGTCCGGGTACGTGCACACCGACTCCGATGAGTCACAGATGTCAGGTGTGCCGTGCTCCCAAGAGACCGCCTGGAAAGCCTCCTCCGAATGCTCGTAAGCCGCCTGGTAGCGTGCTGCCAGAACATCGGTGAGGGCTCCCTCGGCCAGAGCCTCAGGATCAAGGCGCATCGAGTGTGCCGCCAAGTGCTGCGTGTGTACACAGTCTGCCTGGCGGTGCCTTCCACCGCATGACCAACAGTTTCCGTAGAACTGTTTGGCCCTTGGGTGGAATGTGACGCGGGCCTTCTGCTGCTTTTGTCTATTGGGCTCATGGTGGGGTAACCCACCGTAAGAACGCCTTACGGTGGGTTAACCATAGCGCAGTTTGTTAACACCATAATGCACATCGAATGGTCTCAAATATGGTCGATCATATGTGATTTCACAACTAGACATTCATGTTTAGCTGGACAAAGCCGAATGACATGTACTTGTGATCGGATATATCCGCGGTATCCATCCCAGTATACCTCCGATGGCACGTTCGGTGCCGTGATCCCAAATGCACACAAACGTGGCCCGATTTCTACGTTTATTCATCCACGATGCCAATGTGCGCATGGGTGTATTTCGTGAAGTTTGATATATTTTTACCACCTTGAGTCAATACTTCGCGAGCAACATGCATATATATATCCCAGTATAGACAAAATATCGTAATTTTTGCCCTTAAGTATGGAAAAATATTGAAATTGCAAATGTTTTTTTTTCTTAAGTCACTTGTGTAGAGTGATATATTCGATATATCGAATGGCGCCAAGTATAAGAAACATTTGTTATGGGCCATAGTTCATGAAAATATTGTGATAGGTACATTCCGAATGTGATGGGCATGTTCAAAATCTCCCCAAAGATGCAATAATTGGGTAACCCACCGTAAGGATTTGAGGTGTTTTTTCGCTTGACCCCTTGGAATTAGCACGCATATTAGACGCATCTATACAGTATGTAAAGTACTTTTTCCAAGTCCACGCACTAATATAACCCCCAAGGTGTGTCGAAAAGCATGGGTTTGCCCAGGTTGGCATAATATGCTAGCTCTAACATGCGGTTTTCGAATGTCTCTTACGGTGGGTAAACCCACCGTAAGGTGCGCCCAATAGACACTTTCCCCTTGCCCTTCCTGCGGATGCCCTGCGACCAATTCCCCCCCTTCGCCAAGGGGGAGGCAGCAAAGCGGAAGCTCTTTCCCTTCCCAAGGGGTGGGCCGCCAAGGGTGGGAAGAACGTCGTCCAGGGTAATACACATCACGAGTGCGGGCATGGGGGTGGTCGGGAGCTCCCCTGGGTCCAGGCCACCACGTTCACCGTGGCGGCGACCTGCATCATTGTAGAAAGCGCTAGTCAGTGGCTTCGCTTTGCCTGACGTGTTGTAGGTCCGCTGGATCGCGAGCCCACAACTAAGCAGGGTCAGGTCGGCGTGTTTCTTGACTTTTTGAACCGCGTAATCCTCGTGCACCTGTTTGTAGGTTTGAGGACAGGTGCGACGCAGGAATAGCCGGACCGAATCTTCCCTCGAGATGTCGAGGCGGCTGTGTTGCCCCAAGTCCGTCGCAGCTCCACTGATAGCTTCAGTGAAAGCCTTGATGAAATCCTTGGGGTTCACACCAGCCGGAACCTCCACTTTGCGAGTGAAGACGAAGTCAGTCTGTGTGAAGTCTTCTAAGTCGGGCATTACGTCCCTGACTAAGGCAGTCAAAATAACCTTGCCATCGTCAGGGAAATAACGGTGTGCTTCCCGAACTGAAGCGAGCGCTGGACCACCACAGAGATACTCCAACAACTCTTTCAAGAGTTTGTTAGCGTTGGGCATCACTGTGGCGGTCACGTCGTCCAGCCGGAAAGCGTGTG
>LGRX02007096.1:24709-146970 GCA_001247695.2 Cymbomonas tetramitiformis
TGCTCGAAAACGGAGTCTGGGGGGGAGGGGGTGAAAGAACGAATATGGTGCATTTCATACGAATCAGCAATGTCGCTATTTGAAAATTTTCGCCTGCGGCGCATGTCGGATCACTCGTAATACTACGAAAGACCCCACGGTACGCTGCGCGTGTCGTGGGACCCGCCGTCGCCGCGCGTGTTGGGATCCGCCGCGCGTGCTGGCCCCCGCCGCGCGTGTTGGCCCCCGCCGCGCGTGTTGGGACCCGCCGCGCGTGTTGGCCCCCGCCGCGCGTGTTGGGACCCGCCGCGCGTGTTGGCCCCCGCCGCGCGTGCTGGGACCCGCCGCGCGTGTTGGCCCCCGCCGCGCGTGTTGGGACCCGCCGCGCGTGTTGGCCCCCGCCGCGCGTGTTGGGACCCGCCGCGCGTGTTGGCCCCCGCCGCGCGTGTTGGGACCCGCCGCGCGTGTTGGCCCCCGCCGCGCGTGTTGGCTCTGCCGGGGGGGGGGATAGGATCCGACCCCCCAAGGCAAAATATCGAGGTCTAGGGGGGGGGTCCAACCCCCCCAAGGCAAAATATCGAGGTCTGGGGGGGGGTCTAACCCCCCCATGGCAAAATATCGAGGTTCAGGGGGTCCAACCCCCCAGACCTGAAAACAGAGTCTGGGGGTATTTCAATGTGATTCGTTGCCCCCCCCCCAGGTCAAGTCAAAGCGTGGGCAGCCTGTGCGTAAAGGGGGTTAAATCGTGTGTGGCGCGAGGTAAGCTCTTCAACGAGGGAGTCAATCAAGTAGCAAACGAGCATTAGACTCGTCACCACAAAATCTCCACTCGTCGATGGCGTCCCCTTTGCCACACAGCTTTGATTTAATTCCCCTCACGAGCGCTTCGATCCTCTGCTGGTCATCTAGCAAAACTCCAGCACCAACTTCGAATTTCTTTTCCGTTGCTGACTGTGCTGAAGCCGCTGCAACTGGCGTGGGCACCAGCTGGTCAAACTGCAATTGTCTCTTGGAGGCACCAACTGGGTGAGCTCTCAGTCTAGCTGGAGCCATCAGTTGGTACGGCGTCGAAGCCATGCCGGCGATTTTAGCAGTTTAGGTCAATTCGTGCGTGAGTAAACAAACCAAAATCCAAAATGTGGTCTAATCAAGGATCTAAAAAATACACGGTAAAGCTCTCGTCGAGAGAAAACAAATTTATACTCGAGCAATTGATAGAAAATAAGGGCAGGGGCTTCAAATTCAGGGTCAAAGATTAGAAATTTACAGCCATGGGGTAGGGTAAGGTGAGAGAGGGCCGGCGATCGTGTTGTGAGGCTTGATGTTGACGCGCGTACTGCCTCGGAGACTGCGTTTGCTACACCGGTCCATCTGATTCCTAAGCGATTGTGCTCACAACGGAAAAACTTGCCTCTCACTCACACTACCTTACCCCGTGACTACAGTAAGTCGCGGTCTATAAGAAAAAGTAAAAATTTCGCTAGCGCTGGTAGCTTAATCTGACGGTCCCAGATTCTCGTCTCTAGCGTCGTGAATTTCTTATTGGAGGATGCCATATTTGTCACGCATAGCGTCGAGTTTTTCTTAATTTCGACATGAGATGACAGGTAGGTTGGATCTCAGCGTTGATTTCTTATCTGCCGAGCCGGGCTGATACTTTATTCTCCACATTTGTAATTCGGCCACCCGTGGCATGCATGGTATGGCGGACGATTACTGCGGTGGATGAACACTGTTAACTGCCAAATAAGCCCTATATGATTGATAAAACAAACCCTATATTTTGGGCTATATATACTGACTAGGTTGATGAATCCGTCTAGCGTCAGTTTTTTCTTAATCGGAGGATTTTCAAGACCTCTCCCATGGAAAATCTAGCGGGTGATTTCTTACCGTTTTTTCTAACTTTTGGAGAGAAAACTAGCGGCTGGTTTCTTGTAGATACCATTTCTTATAGACCGCGACCGACTGTAGTGCATTCTAGAACCTCATACCCTGATTCTCAGCCCCGCGCCCCTATAAAGGCTTTAGCCAGCCATACTCGGCGGTAATCAATAACCACCTAAGGCCGGTGGTGGGCGCAAACCTGTGAGAACACACACAGTGAAGCACTACTAACAGGGTGTTACGTTCGCATATGTCAACCTTGAAACTGTGAAGCTATACACAAGATAATACGAATGAAGTGATATAGCTTCCGCTGAAAGAATGTGATGACAGCCCCTAGGAAGTCAGGTGCGGAAATGACAGATGCTAGAATGAACTGTCTGACTACCGAAGTCGATATCGGAGATGGCACAGATGACTATGACACTGTCGGCGTGCCAAATCAAGCACCACCTCTACGACCCCATGGGAGGGCAGGACGCGTACCTCCTGGCAGCGCTGCGGCGCTGGGAAGGCCCGCCGGGTCAGCAACCGATCTCCATGTCGGTGTCCAAGATGGGTATCACGCACCAACGGGATGGGTACCAATGCGGTGTCTGTCTGGGTCTGCTACATGTTTGATAAGTGGCAGGAATTGCGTAGAGTCTGCACACGTGCACAGGGGAACCATGGGACTCCTGGATCAGGCAGCATGGGCCCCCAACGGGCAGGGAGGCGGAAACCTCCAGGGCCTACAGAAAGGAAATGCGAGGCCCAATCATGGCACGCATATGTGAGCTGGAAGAAAGGGGAGGCCATCACGACTTCCATGGAGAAGGGGCCCGAGTCACGACCCGATTGCCTTCGGGGAGGAAGTGGAAGGGAGCCAAGCTGTCACCATGGAATTCGCAGAGGAACATAGTGGGCACCGTGGACAAGAAGAACCAGGGCTGCCAACCCCGCTTGGCAGTGGTCCGGGGCCGCTCGGGACCCCGCCGGAGGGGCACCAAATTGGCAAGAAACGTCGCAGATCGCAGGGGTCCGAAGGGGACCCCACGGCGCGGCCAGCGAAAAGAAGACGTATGGAGCCGCCCCGGCTGCAGGCACCCCCTACGTTTCCACAGATGTTCAATACCGCATATTGAACACATATTAAAAGCATATGGAACCCATACATACAATATATGTGCAGTATGTTGAAAAATATGCTTCAATATATCTCCAACACCTTCAATATGCGTTCCATATTATGTTGAACACATATTAACTTGACACCCCCCGATTGGAGGTACATTGAAGACATATTGAAATTATCTACTTCAATATGCCTTCAACATATATGTTCAACATAGTGTTACAGAAGTGCATCAAGCATGTGGAGGGTAGTACATAAGCATATTGCAAGCATGTTGAATAGATGTTGGGGTAACAGACTATTGGGAATAAATGAATCTCGATCGTCGTCTAAAAACCTTCATTTTGACACAATTTTCGTCGTCTAAAAGTTATTGCCACGTCATCTGAAATGTGCCACGTAAGCGACACGTAAGCGACACGTAAGTCGTCCCGCAATTATTATTACAAAGTATTGCTCGAATTATTTATTTGTGCATGATGCTTTCGTACTCGGCGAGTCCCGGTAGATTTTTTTGTTGCATTTTTGTTCATATGCGTGCATATCATATACACGTATGCAAATATGGGTACATCCATGTGCAATTTAGGCCAGCATGCACGGTACACGTTTATGAATATGCATATTCAGGTGCTTCAATTCCCGTAAAATAAGTTGCAACTGAGATCATGGGTACTAGCATATGATACACAAATCTATATCATCATACAAATTTATTCAAAATACACCAAATATTTGTCTATGATGTCTTCTAGGCAAGAGATTTCGATCATTTCACAGTGCTAAGGCTACTATATTGCTGATACATTATCCGCGGATGAGTCGCCCGAAGAATAGAGCGAGCTGTCGGGCGACTCATCCGCGGATGAGTCGCCCGAAGAATAGAGCGAGCTGAAGGGCGACTCATCCGCGGATGAGACGCCCGAAAAATAGGCCGAGCTGAAGGGCGACTCATACAAGCTCAATACCTCTTACTTAGCCTTCATTTGCTGCTTACGCTCACCATCGTGCCACCCCAGCTTGACACTAACAACTAACAACTGACCACGCTCAGCCCAAAAGCTACCTGAATGCCTCAAGGCAAACTCGTCATGAAATGCGATTATTGTGACCTTCCTGCAAACGTTCGCATATGGTTTAATGCTGGTTCGCATCTTGTTGCGATAAATGAGCATACCGAACATTTCGCGTGTATGCGTTGTTCTTACGAAATATTCATGTGCCAGGGGGCAATGGACGACGAAGACGGAGTATACTGGGAGCTGATAGATTAGTAGACCATTACTTTCCGGCGCCCGAAAGGCGTGGAATGAACTAATTCGAGATCTCTTGCCTGGTAGTAACTTACGTACTTTGCAATGTAATAGTAACGCTATGATATGTTGTACGACCAAGCATTGGTTGCTGACTTATGGCTTTTGCGACATATATATATATATATTGTAACACTACTAACACTAGCAAACATTCTACTTGTAATTAAACGAATAGACACCGTTCATGCAACAATACCCGTGTGATGATAGTTGTATAGCCGCGTTTTTTGACGCGGGGCTTGTGTTTATGAACACACCCAATCCAGAAAGATATCTCTCTCCGTCGATTGCTCGATGATCACTCGAACCACAATAGCAAACCGCATAATGAAGGCATACCGTACCGCATAAACGCATATCGCAACCTACGACGAAGACGGAGTATATTGGGAGCTGATAGATTAGTAGACCATTACTTTCCGGCGCCTGAAAGGCGTGGAATGAACTAATTCGAGATCTCTTGCCTGGTAGTAACTTACGTACTTTGCAATGTAATAGTAACGCTATGATATGTTGTACGACCAGCTGACTTATGGCTTTTGCGACATATATATATATATATATTGTAACACTACTAACACTAGCAAACATTCTACTTGTAATTATAAACAACGTTCATGCAACAATACCCGTGTGATGCTAGTTGTATAGCCGCGTTTTTTGACGCGGGGCTTGTGTTTATGAACACACCCAATCCAAAAAAGATATCTCTCTCCGTTGATTGCTCGATGATCACTCGAACCACAATAGCAAACCGCATAATGAAGGCATACCGTACCGCATAAACGCATATCGCAACCTACGTGGCTGCCACGTGTCTGCATTACACTGCGCGTTATGATGACGTGGCCGGTCACCCGTCGTCTATAAACCGAGAATAGTAACAGAAAAACACCGTCTAAAAACATGCATACTGGTTCACGTATCCCCAATAGTCTGTTGGGTGGACATTTGGTTGGAATAGAAAAGTGACAATCCTAGAATACAAATTTGAATTCTTAATTAATTCTAGAATATTGATCTGCCTCAAAAATTCTTCCGCCTTTCAAGAATGATATTTTCCAAAATTTCCCCCACTCGGGACTTGCGAACCACTTTGGTGAGGTGGCCTCACCAAAGTGGCTCACCAAAGTGGCTCACCAAAGTGGCTCACCAAAGTGGTTCATAAAATTCTGTCCGCAGCCTCCTACGATCCAGCCGGATGCTAACCGCTTCGCGGAGTACGCGTAGCCGTACATCGTAGTGTACCCGCCGTGCGAACGGAGACCGGTGAGGCGTTGGGAGCGGACTCGTACGAGAGGGTGGGTGCCGATGAATGCCACGACGTCCAAGGAGTTCGTGGCGCCGTTCGATCTAGACGACCATGCACACGAGCAAGATGATGTACGTCGAGTGATCCGAGAAATAATAATAATAAAACATTTACGCTAGCAAAGGGGACAAAGTCCTGAGAGTGCGGTATCCCTGCAAAGCAGGCTAGTGAAAACACCAGGGGCTACTCCCTCTGCTATAGCGCGCCCACAAAGGGGCTCAACCCACTTTTCAGCAGGGTGACATCTAGAGAAAAGCTAGGTGCAAAGCAAAAAACTCTAGAAGATGGAGAAGCAGCCATGGCCGGGTGAGTGGAGGGGTGGCTGAATCTGAGCGGTGGGGAGGGAAGTCGAAGAATTAAGGGGGTATTTGGAGACGTTGAGGAAGGGGGTCGGGTGGGCGGGGGAGAGGGGGTGGTGGGGGAGGGGGGGGAGGGCCCCTTCCCTATGGGACAGAAAACCATCTTATATTGCAAGACTTTTGAAAATTATTGCAGGAGGGTTTGAAGAAAGTCGTTTGATTGCTGCACAGCTTCTGTTTCTGTCATGGTCTCACTGCTCGGGATGTCAACTGTATGCGGGTCAGTGTTCAAGGTGGTGATGGTGTTTAACAGAAACACGTCTCGCCTATTTTTGGTGTGTTGCCTGCAGATTCTTTAAAGTTTTTTAAGGAGAGGTTTAATCTTGCCACGGGGAACACCTATCGTGTTGAGGACAGTACCAAAAAGAGGAGGGAGGTACCCCATGAGTGTAAGTACTTTGGGCCATTTCACGGTGCTTACGTATGAAGGGCTTGGAATTTGCATTGGTGATTGTCGTGTCATGGTGACCACCATAATAATGCTCAGCACCATTCTGATAAAGGGGGGGGTCTTGAGTGCTGGGCCATGGGCACAGCGAAGAAGGAAGTACTTTGTCACTTTCGTTCAGAACTTCATCCCAAATATCAGGGCTGACTCCTGTGTATTCTAGCCTCTTCTCCGTGACTCTGGACTTAGGAAGGACATTGAGGAACCATCTGGCAATCTTTTTCTGTGTAGGCCTCCAGTCAAAGGCTGGTTGAGTATCACTGGGTGCACTGTCTATAGCTATGATAACGACATCCGAAAAATCATCCTTATAGCATCCGCCCCCTGGAAGAACGTAGGGGTCATCACCCGTCCAATAACCATGTGGGATAAATGGAATAGTGTTATGCGGGAATCTGAAAACAAGTTTAAAACCTTTATCAAACCATCTTTTTTGGTTTTTGGGAGACAGCGGAAGAATCCATGTTCCTGAAAATCCAGGGACGGTGTTGGCCGCTTTATGTCCCATTTCCAAGGTAGTCATAACCGCCGAAGATTTGCCCTTATCCTTCCCATCAAAGGGGGGATTTCCGTAAACGATTCTGCCAATGCCTGTTAACGGGTCCACGTAGGCATCCCAAGCGAGACCATCAAAGCCGATTTTCCCATGATGGCAGAAGGGCCTGAGGGCTTTTTTCATTCTTGTGGTGGGTATGCATCTTCTCGAGTAAATTCTAGGGTGGGCATTTAGTGGGTTGGAGAAAAGTTCACAGCCGTTTTTGTCAAGGTTTCTGTCATCCACCAAAATATCTAGGAGGCTTCTTCTTATTGCGTAGCAGTTTTTAGGGTCTCCCGATTCAAACTTACATGCATTGAGTGCTTCATGAATATCGTGTGCCCTATTCGAGTACTCCGCAAGTGAGCATGGGACTGCTTTGTTGGAAAGGCGGTGCCAAGCTAAAAGTTTCCAAAACTCTTTCTTTTGAACATATTGGAGTTCGGGATATTTAATTGTTCCCGTAACATGGTCCACTTCGGGCTTTGCGGTCACAGCAATGGTATTCCTTTTTGAACTTGATGGACGGTACATGCTAGCTTCCGGGAGAGCGTGTAAGTATAATTCCTCATTCATTTCCTGTCTTAGGTCAGCAAGTGGAAAAAGTTTCGATGGCTGTGTTTTGATGTATGTGGTACCTTTTCCAGGGTTTAGTAGTCTAGGTTTTTCTGAGATTTCTTCAGCGATGATTTTCCTTAGTTCGCTATCTTGGGTTGCTCTAAGACTATACAAACTATTATTATGTCCTGGGCATTCAAGTTGGATGTGTTCGAAGGTGCATTTTGTATTCTGTTGGCAGTAGGGGCAGTTTTCAGTCCCGATTTTCCCCAGTTTAAATAAGCGTGCTGGAGAGGCTTGAAGACCCAGGAGTTCTCTACTTCTAGAAGCGGTGAAAGCTTTAGGTGTTATTTTGGAAATATCTTTAGTGGGGGCGGTGTTATTCTCGTTGAGCATTCTCAGGTACTTCCCTTGGGACTGTAGAGTTCTCCAATTATGATAGTGTGAGAGTCTTTGAATTCTTCTGATGTGACTACGGATATCGCCTAAAATAGGGACCTCAAAAAAGAATAATGAGAAGGGTAGTTCCTCGGCAGGGTCGTAGCGGGAGATGTCTAAACAGCCCCCTCTGAATTAGGCTCTTTTAGCAGTACGGTCCACTCTGTCATGGACTTTGTCATTATTGTGACCCCTAATCCATTTAAGGATGCTTTTACTGTGGTCTCCTTCACTGTAAAAGCCAAGTTCTTCTAACAGTAGGCGAACAGCCTGCACATCTCTGCGATTAGCTTCACGTAATTTGTCTCGAGCACTCATGGACCTGCCATCCTTTGTTACAGCAGATATTGCTGCCATGGAGTCAATGGCATGTACCATTGGAGTAATGGATTTGAGGAGTTTCTCTTTTTGTTCTGTGAGTAGAAATCGCAGTCCCGCAATTTCAGCAGATGTGCTACTCGGGTTTTGTATATCTTCCTTGATAAGAAGCCCCGATGCGGAGAAAGTTCTTGAGGGGGGATATTCATCTTCCGTACAAGTGGCATCCCGTTGTCAAAGTTTTTTATGGCATATGCTGCCCCACTACATGCTGTTTTCTTTCCAGCAAATAGGGAACCATCGCTTGCCATATCATAATCTTCCATTTGTTTGCTCTTTTCAGCGTTGGGGGTGGATTCTTCTTCCGAGTCGCTAGGGCAGCTGTATTCACTTTCTTCCTCCGCAGTTTTGTTTTTCATTCTGGCAATAATGGTCTCATACTGTCTGTCTGAGATGTAATCATAGTGTGAGTTAATATCACTGACTGTAGCAAGGACAGAAGAGGGCGGGTCCATATGGTCATTATATTCGAAAATAGAACCTGCTGGAATTAAAATGCAACCGTCATTGGTGATGCTATATTCAAAGTCGTATTGAAAACTGTTGTTACCTTCGATTCTGACAAAGACATTAGGGTTTATGGCATTGTTACTGTATTCTGTATATTGTATTGACATGGCCTCTGAGTCAATATTGGTAATGTGAATAAGAGAGATGGAATTTCGGTCACCATTTCCTTTCCAATGAAATTCACCCGTGTCGGGGGGAACTATGTTGTCTCTATATTGTTTCTTGACATATCTGGCCTGTGGGTCCAAATCTACAGGGTTTTGAAGCATTTCCTTTTCGATTTCGGTTAGCCATCCAGGGGGTCTATTACCGTTCAGCCTGAAAAAGCCTTTACTTTCTTGCCAGTTTTTTAACATTCCACCGCAGGGAGTCAGAAAGGAACCTGCGTGCTTGAGGTTGTATTTTTGTATTGCGGAGGTAACATTCCTCGACATGTAGAGTTGTCTGGGAAGGGTGGTGATTAATGTGGTTTCACCCGCTTCATTTTCAGGGTAATATTTTAGAGTCGATAGCGTATCCAAGTTTTGCCATAATGTGACCTGTACGCCTAAACCAGTTAAAGCGTTTGTCTTTTGTGTGACTGTAGGTTGCATAGTGTGATAAGGGGAAACCCGAGATGGCATTTTTACCCATTTCGTTGTTCACGTTTTGAATTATTATTTTAAGCCATAGATTGCTGTTTCTACGGTATAGTGAGATGAGGTGGGGATCAGTGATACGGTCCGTGTGGTTGTGTTGCCAATATTCGTGTTCATCTGCAGAACACAGGGTGTTCATAGTTTCGGTAATACACGACGCGGTTACAACATCAAAGACACTATCAATACCGTACCCGCCTTGGCAGACTGCTGTCCAGATTATTTGGTGATTGGTGTCAACTGGGCAGCCCAAATATTTAATTATAAACGAAGCTATCATTTTGTCTAATTCAATTGCGACATTCTTTGAGGAGTTGGCAATTGCTGAGGTAACTTTAAGGGGGTATGCCATCCTCGGAACTACAACCGCATTTATAACATATCTTAGCTGGTGTAGAGTCATGTGTTGCAGTTGGATGGATATTAGGGTGGATTTAAGTCTGTCGATAAGGATTTCCGCCTGTTTGTCCCATTCCCCATTTAGTGCAAACCATACTCCGAGATATCTGTTTACCTCTTTGCTGTTGGAGAAATCGAGGAATTCTGGTGACTCAGGGGGTATCCATTTCGAATCAATGGAAGGACTTGAGTTATTTGTATTGGGCTCCAAATAACCCCCTGAGATGAGTAAATCATCGGATAGGTCATATCGCATTACTGTTTTGCCCTGAGGTTTGATGCGCTTCCTGTAAGAGTATTTGGATTTCTTGACATTGATGGGAATACCGATGAAGCTCATAAATTCATTAACTATACCTAGCATGTCTTGAACTTCGTCTTTGGTTTTCCCCACGAGAATGATGTCATCACAAAAGAACCGTGCAAAGATATTTAAAGTGGTGTCCTTTTCTAATAGGTTTTGGGAGGGAGGAATAACATTATTTCCTGGTTTGTCTGGTCTATGGCGTTCCGAGTTCAGTTCATATCCATATGTGGTTCCTGTCGGGTTTACACCGTTTGCTCTTTTTGCTAACCAAATTGCCAGAATGTCCATAATGGCTACAAACCTTAGTGGGCTCAAAACTTCTCCCTGAGGAACTCCACATTCGGACCATTCATCCGTGAGGCCTTCTTCAGTGAGTACCATTCTAGAGGCATCATTGGTAATGTCTGAGATGATGTTAATTATTTGTGATGGGAGTCCCAACTTTCTGAGCGCTAAATTGCTCATCCAGAATTCAGCTCTGTCAAATGCTTGTTTGAGGTCCAGGTAAACTACGTGGAGGTCTTTGTCGTATCTATTGGCATCCGATATTACTTCATTCAAAATTTGGAGTGAGTCATCTATGTTTTTATTCGGAAGAAAGGGATCTTGAATGGGAAAGAGAATGGGGTGGGTGTTAAGTATTGTTTTGAGGCGGTTAGCAATTATTGTGTTAAATAGTTTAAGACCCGTTTCCAACATTGTGAGAGGTCTGGAATTATCTATTGTACATGGTGCAGAGGGGGTTTTAGGGATTGGAAGGATAACTCCAGATTTTGCACTCTTGGGAAATCTCCCAGTTATAAGAATGTGGTTAAAAAGTGAGACAGTAACTTCTTGAAAATTCTCTGGGCCCTTGATCCACTGCGAGTATCTCATTCCTGAGGGTCCTGGTGCTGTGGAGATACCACAATCCGAGTATGCTTGTTGAAGTTCTTTGTGCGTGATTTCTGTCAGTAGTCTCGCAGCGGCCGTATCGGGGATTTTAGGGCTATCCTTGAGAATGTCAGTGAGCCACTGTGGGAGTTCATCTGGCTCATTCGGGTTAGTAGAAAATAATTTTTTATTTTTGTATTCATCTAGTGTTGTGTTTAGTCTTTCTGTCTTTGTCTCGGGTATCTTTCCATCACTACCTGGGGTAGCGGCTGCACCTTTTTCAGTAGGTTTCATCTTTCCCATGACTGTGTCTAGAAACCTCGAAAGGTTAGTTGAGAAAAGATGCTGCAGGGCTTCTTTTTCTCGAAGTTTGCGTCGTTCGATGTCGGTGTCTCTGCTTTTTTGAAAAGCATTTCTGATTATTACATAATTTTCATGCAAACGTAATCTCCATGTGGCTGCTGCTTCATTGGGTTTGGGTTGGAGCGCGGCAAACGGTAGTGTGCGGGCAGCCTTTTTTGCTTGCTTCGGAATGTTGCTAACATGAGTTCTTGTATCCAACTATTTGATGGTGCGGCGTACTGTGTTTAGCCATTTGTATATATAGTTCTAAGATACTGCTGATGGTTTTTCTGACCTCCCAATTTTGTTCAGATTCTTGGTGCCAAAGGCGTCACTTGCCGCCTGATGTGCCACTTTGTGCAGGGTATCCCATGTCGCGTCAGGATGCATTTCCTTGAGGCCGATGCCGCCGTTTCTAGCTGCTTCCGATCCATTATCCATTTCAAGTGTGCTATGTAGTCTCTCAGTGTATGGCTACTGCCCGACGGTCCGGTCCTATGACAAGGACCGTAGTGAATTCGGGCTAGCAAGTGCGTTTTTTAGATATACTTGATGTATGAGTGCTTGGGCATCATTTTTAGGTGTCAAAGAATGTATCTTGAACGTGGTTTGGGCGGTATACTCGATTTGGGCATGTGGGGAGATGGTGGAACTAGTGGGGGTAGCATCGCTTGAAATTAATTAAAATGACCGGTCCTGTCACAAGGACCGGAAAGGGCGGAGCTTCGTTCACTCATCAAATGGCTTTAGAATGCGTATAGCGCCCAAACCTAACATATTTGGGACCTGTTTATGATATATATCACGAGCGCTACCTTGGAAACCCATAATATGCCCACAAATATAGCTCACTAAGTCCACACATAGAAGAAATATGAGAATTCCTGAAAATCGGTGATTAAAAAACCCGCACCTCTTTAACTTTGCCGATGCATACAAGTCATATCAGCCCGTCTTTCAATTATGTAAAGCGTTCAAAAATTCATTATGTAGATCTGGAATAAGACTTCTACGTGCAGGATGAAAATTCTAGTATATCCTCACTCGTATTTGCACATCAAGGGCAGATTCCCTTCCTAGAAATAAGGTGTGAAATTTAGCAAAAAGATAGGGCTTCAACCCCAAACCCAAACTTCAAGGTGTATATATGAACCAATATGTATCGAAAACGTGCACAATCTTTTGCGCATGATTGGATATTATGTCAGGGTTCAAATTGGTAGGTTGACAAGCTTGTCAGACGCCAAATTCGATTGGATAAAAATTATGAAAAGATAAGAGGTATTTATCACCGTCCTTCAAGACTTGCAACCCAAAAATGGTAGGGTGTCTTGTACAAATGCATTGGATATATGCATTATATGACGATATAAGGTACGTGGCGCATATTGGCACTAAGTTTAGGTCCTAAGGGTACTACGATACGGAAGATAAGGTCTCCGACCGTCAAGAGAACGCCCCAAAAAATTCCCGAAGCTCCGGTCCTTGTGATAGGACCGGACGCGATTTCCGGTCCTATGACAAGGACCGTCGGGCAGTAGCCATGTAGGACACCCAGCCTGTAGCGTATTGGAATAAATGGGTGGTGCAGTCTATTTTTTCCGAATGCATCTCAGATCCGTACAGGTTCCAGAATTTAGCAGGCATATGGGGTTGTAGAAGAATATCCCAGCTGGTCATGTGATCATCTGTGCTGGATTTCGTGATTTTCTTAACTTCCAGTGAGCTGAATGAAAGGTGTCGTTTGAGATAGGCATTTACATCTTTCTTATTTAGTAGGTGTGGCGAACCTGTATGCCAGATGTTATCTTTGTCGTTATGACCTAAGTTGAGACCACCTTCTGGCATCCCCTTTCCTCTAGAGAGTAAATGAGCTGCATGCCATGGGCTATTAAGGTGAATCCACCATTCCTTGGGTTTGTTGTGCCATTTTAAACATTGTTCTATGTTGTCTGTCTCTTTATTTTTAGCTATGAGCTTGCTCACTGTTATGGGGCTGCCGTCAGTATTCTCCCGTTTAAGATCGAGATCAGTGGTGTCACCCTTGATGGTGCAGATAGCGTCTCTTGCTTTGTTTTTATTGATGCACGCGTGCACAAGTTCATTCGTGCTGTATCCGTTTGCTTCAAGAAGACCTACAATATCTTTCTTGTTTATTTTCCTTTTTGTATCCGTGTTTTTGTTTGTCATTCTGATTGGGTAACCTGGGTACTCATCATGTGTGGTTTCCTTGGCACCATTAAATCTAGGTGTTGGCAAAGTTGTATCTAAAGTTATCTCAGGTTTAGTGTCGTTTTGAGGGAGCTTAAATTCAGCCCATACTATCCCGTGGTCGGAGATGATATAAGGGTTTTCCTCCGTCCATCCAGATTTAACTGTCATTTCTGCCCTAGTAGTGTTTGCCATGATATGAGTGAGCTTTGCTTTTGAGTTTTTGGATATAACATGTGTGAAAATTTCTGTGTTTGGGTTTCGGTCCATTATCAGTTCATTGAGGGAACTTTTGTCATTGTTGAAATAAGTTAGAAGGTGCTTATTCTTCTCGACATGCTCTTGATATGACATGTAATTTCCACCTGACACCCGCTGATTTGGGGTAATAGTACAGTTTTTGTCACCTATCTCTATGTAGGCCTTTTTAGGATTATTTCCTGCCTTTCCTGCCCAGTCAGTGAGTGTGTCATATAATTCCTTTTGTTCATCTACTAGTGTGGCATCATTCATGTAACCGCTGGCTATGTAGAGCTCCAGACCGTTATTTCCTGAAAATTTTGTCATTACTGCCCTTTTTGCATCACCATCAATTGTGGTAACCGAGATGGAAAGTGGTAAACTTTTCGGGTTCCATAAGATCATGGAACCAATGGAAGCTTTTTCGTTTACATGAGATGTGCGGAATTGGATTCCTTTTTGTGTCATTAGGGTTTTAATCATTTTACACCTCTGCCGAGGTTACGGGGTAATTTTTTTTGAAAATTCTAATTTGTTTTTGGCAAATCTCTCAAAATGATACCTTCGGAGCATACGCTTGTGGGTCGGTTTTGCATGCACGAAATGCCTTTGTATTCATGGATTTTTTTTGGGGGGGGGGTCGGGGGTTGCGGGTAAACTTTGTGATATTATGTGGCTCGTTCTTATGCGTTTCCTTACAAGCACAAGTTGTGGAATTGGTATGTAGAACACCACTGTATTCATACATTTTTTTAAAGGCTTTAATAGTATACGTCAAAGATAATAACTTTTCATCAAACACACAACATGTACACGTGAAACCTTTCAGAGAAATTTTCTAATAACATAGTTACCGTTCGATCACTCAGTTTGGCAATTTTTGCACCTCAATACTAAGCCAGTGTAATTAATGCAAGGTTTTCAGTATTCACTTTGGTTTCTGATATACAAATTATATCGGCCCGTTTGTCAATTAAAAGATTGCAAATTGTTTCTAATTTAACCAAACTGTCTTTATCTTCTTTGTGGTGTCGGAGGCCTCTCATATTCATACCCATTATGATCAGACTGCCAGAGTGTTGTGCTAGTTGTAATTTTGTAAGTCGGTCTAATTCTTCAGATTGTTTACTAGCGCTTTTGTGTTTTGCTTTTTGTAAGATGCATCTGCCATCTGCGTCATAAATGTTTTCACAATCAAAGATTTTGTTTGTGCATTTGGTCTTTTGGATTATTCTCTTTGGTTTATGAGAGTGTTTCCTGCGGTATCCATGTGTGTGGTGTGCTCTAGAAAGTTTTCCTTTGCCTGAGATGAGGTGATTATAAGCAGTGTAGGAAGGTTTACACTCTTTGTTTTCAGGATTTGGCTTTGTAGGATGTGCTTCAATTTTCGGGAGGTGAAATCTTAATGATTGTCGTATGGTTGAGATGGCTTTGTTGTTTTCGTGTTTGGTTATTCTAGCTTCTCTGCCCGTTTGCGGAAGAATTCTAATGTTTAGGTTTTCAAGTTCGTATAGTAGATCTCTGTTTAGTTGTGCTGCCGAGAAGAATTTAGTGTTGTGCAGGATGTGGAAGGCTTTGTGGGCTAGTGTAAAATTGAAAACCCCCATGTTGTTCGGGTGTACTCCCAGTTTCAAGGTTATGCGGTGCACACTTAGGTCTTTTGGGAGAGGTGTGAAGATGTCTTTCTGGTGATTATTGGTAGAAATATCAAAATCACAATAAATAATCTTTCTTTCTGGAATTATGCGAACCGCAGTTGACCATATTTCATTTATCACAAGGAGATGAATTTGAATGTTGGTGTTATTCGTATTCGAGGTGTGATGATATTTCCTATGTGATTCAATGGCTTCTGAAACAATTGTTTCATTGGTGGTGTGTGTCTTCCATTCCAGTCTAAAAGTTTCTATCAGAGTTTCTATCTGCTTTTTAGGTGTGGCACCTCTCCGTGTGAGGATATGGTGGGAGGGGAAAGTCATATGGCTACTATCCCATGGTCCTTGTGGGAGGACCATAATCGATTATGGTCCTCCCACCAGGACCAATGTTGCAAGAATTTAATTGGGCATTGGTTCGGATCTAGAAGGCGCGCCCAATAATCTTTAGTATCAATGGGACATATATTAATTACTTCGATGCTTGGTCCGGCCTGGATCCACCCAATATATCCATGGCGTTCGCATTTGCGACAAGCACCCTCAACTTTTTCAGATTGCATTTTTTTTGAAAATTTAAAAAGGCACAAAAAGATACGATATTTTGAATAATTTTTGGGAATAGTATGTGCAGGCTATACCTGCGTCCATGCGATCATATCGATCTTATACACATGTCCCCATCATATTTGGGTCATACGTCATGTTGGAGTGCATATATTGGCCATCTCTAATGCTTATTAACAACCGTACACCTTTTTAGTCGGTTTTTTAGCCGGAATGGGATAATCGGTGCAAACATGACCCATTATCCACGATGCCCGCTAGAGTGCATTCACAGTGTGGTAGGAGCGTATGGTGCTTAAACTTTTGAAGTATATCCATAAAATGATTTTTTGAAAGCTTAACATAAGCCATATGGGCAAGTATGTGAGCGATGTGCACTCGTTAGCTTGACGCGAAGTGAAAATTAGAAGTGCAAAAATCACAAAATCCTTATTTCACTCGGGAGTGATCACCCGCCACGGTAAACGAGAGCTCCGATGGCGACTAGAGTGTGGACTATCCAACTGAGTTTTCATATTTGGTCATAAACTCAAGGTGTGCGACCATGAGCGGCCAACACCGCGCACCATGCAACCGCTAGGACGCTTAAAGACTATGGTCCTTGTGGGAGGACCATCTTTTTTTCGACGATTTCGATAAAAAACATATCAAAGGCGCACCCCTCTAGCACACGCGTGGACGATCCTGTAGGGGAAATGATTCAATTGACTCATAAATATGATGCCAAAAGCACGTATACGCCTCAAAGATCCATGTGGCACTCATAATAGTCATCGAGCGTTGGTCCTTGTGGGAGGACCATGAATTTGGATAGCAGCCACATATTTGGGCCGCTGGTTACCGCGTCATTTCCTTTGGGCTCCTGGTTATTGAGCTCCAGTGTGTTGCGGATATTCTTGTCCAGCTGCTCTATTTCTTTCCTGATTTCTAATCGGTATTTATGTATTTCCTTTTGCATTGTTTTGTCGCCATACTCCCCGCTACATAGGTCATACTTTAGCTACTCGAAAAATTATGTCTGGTAAGAACCTCTGTTCCATTGGGCCCATCTGAACGCAGTTTTTGCTACCCATGTGCCACAGTTGTATGTATCTGTTTGAAATGTATCTTTGCTAATGGTAATTGTGAATACCTTATGTTCTGTGGTGGCTTTGAGATTTTCCAGCCAAGTTCTGAGTGCTACCACAATCGTATTGATGGGTTCTATTTCGGCTCTATCTCCAAAAGGGTCATATATGTAAGCTTCTATTTTCCCAGGTGATGACAAGCGGATCATTATGAGGCGCCAATGTATATTGTCACACACGCCTATTTGTGTGTGGCCATATTTCTTGAGTCTACTGATAATGAGTTGTGTGAATTTTTGATCCTTCAATGTCATTTTTAGCATCATGTCTGTGAGGTCCATGGGGGCAATGGTACTCGGGTCCCGGATTTTCATTACGTCACCGACATGGGTTGCATTTAACCACCCCTTTTCTGAGTACAGTGATTCCGTGGCCATCCTATTTCCATCAATTGCATTATCTTCGGTGCTTGCACCACCGCTTAACATCTGATCAGATTTCGGCATATTATGTTGTTCGGTGTCATTGCCCTTCTTGTGGTGGGTTTTACGTTTCGTCATTTTTAGGGGTGATTTCATTTTAGATTTCTTTATATTTTGGGTCCGTGCCCTCTCCCATAGCCATGCCATTTGGGGGTTTTGTATCATGTATTTCAAGGCGCCCTTGGCGATCCTTTTGCATGCCTTAGGTCTCTTGTGAGCTAAGTGTATTATGACTCTAGACCCTGGGAAATATTGTTTAGAGTTCAACTTCATTTTGCTGAGTCCCGCCATTAAATGAAAAAGCATGATAGCGGGCCCGTAGATGATTTTTTGCAGTTCTGCTCGTGTCTTAATATTTTCCTCACATCTCAAGAGGTGTCGCATTATGTAATATGTCATAATTATGCTGCCGCTTATGTCTTTATCAATTATTATCTCCATTTAAAATATGTCTCGGTCCGTGCTGGGTTTACTAAGTACAGGCTTAAGTTCTCAAAGTGACTTGTAGTTTTACTGACAGAAGGTATTGATTTATTTTCGGTCCATATCAGATTGAAAGTATACTTTTTTAAGTTTTCCGTCCACCGCGTTAGATTTGCAATATATCGCCGCTTTATTTCCGAGCTCCGTATTAGTTTATCTGTAGCCCGCTTGACTACATTCCGTGTGTCTTTTGCAAGACCAGTGCGCACCTTGCTTCCCCCATTCCCGTGGCTTCTAAGCATTATTGTGCTCTCCGTGTTACGCGTTACACCCACTTGTTGCCTCCCCTCAGCTACCATATCGTTTATTTGGGCATCCCTCTTTCGCACATGGCTTCGTATATGTCCTCGGGTCCCTTCCCTGAAATTTTTTGGTTCTAGGCTCTTTTTTGCAAAATTTCGATTTTTAACGAATTGTGCCTCATGCAATTCGCTTCCGTTCCAAGGTTGTCCGTTTTCCTTTATTTTTTCCCTACTATCCCTTATTGTCATATATAAGCATTGTGTGAAATATTTTCGCCCAATTTTATTCCTACGCACCTCTACCCGTCCCATATTCCCTAGGTATCGACTCGAGTGGTTAGGGTTTCCCATTATTTTGGTGCTTATAGCCGCCTTTTCACCTAAAATCATGTGTTCGTGCCCCCGGGTCTCTCGTAAAATAATTTTATCATTTCTATTACGGTGTATTGCATTCAGTTCTAAGTTGTTTAAACACCAAGCTAAGTTTGCCGCGGCCCGCTTCAGGTTAGCAGCAAACCGCTTCGGAAAGTATATGGGTTTATTTAGGTTATTAGTTAACCGCTTGTTGATTATTAAGTTATTAGCAAACCAAAGCGTGTCTGTTGTAGGCCGTATTCAGTTATCTGCGTGCGGTGTTTGGTTTTCTTCGGTCCAAGCATACTGCCGTATTATACTAGCAAATATGTGAGTTGAGTTTTCCGGGATATGTGTTAAGTTATCAGTCGGACATAATAAGCTGAAAGACTGTTTTGTTGAGTTATCAGACTTCCTTGTTTGGTATGCAGGCTTGCATATTGAGTTGACAAACTTTTGTATGGTGTTATTATTCTGTTGTGCTAAGTTCATTAACCGTTGGAATAAGTTATCCGACTGCCGTGTTAAGTTCACATACTTTTGTGTTAAGGTAACATATTGTTGTCTAAAGTTATCAGACTGCCGTGCTCGGTTAAAAACAGGAGTGTAGTTTATCCTGACTGACTGTTTTGTTGGACAATTTAAGTTACATATATTGTTGTCATAACAAGTTAAGTTAGCAGACTGTTGAGTGGGGTTTGCAAATAAATGAGTTTGGTCCACAGCCTGTTTTGTTGAGTCATTTAACACCCTACAGGTGCTGACACAATTTGTAACACTGTTATCATATTCAGTAGGGTGACGTGAAGATTGGGCGTTGCGCTCAAATAAATAACTGTGGATGCTGTTGCAGCACGTTTGGGGGGAAGGCGCGAAGTAACGGTACGTGACTGCCGGCCGGTTCGATGAGTAGTGACGTTGCGTCACTATATACCGCGTTGCGCGGGATCCGAATGAAAGCTAAAAAGAACGTGAGAAACCACCAGCTAGTGGTAACCCATAACCTGACGGGAAGTGTGAAATATATATATAGTGAATATATATATATGCACGCAGGCAAAGAAAGCTGTGCAGTGGCTCGCACGGGTTTCGCAGTCAAAAAGATGAGATAATAAAATAACTTGGGTGTTTTATTATCGCGGGTCGGCTGGCAAGATGCAAGTGACACCACAGGGCGAGGGGTGACACAGGAAGAGACAGTCACCCCCAGTTTATGGGGGGGGCGAAAGTCTGTCTCTCCATGATAGGGCAGGAGAGAGAACCACAAATGAAATGTAAAGTGAGCTGTGAGTGGAAGTAACACTCGTGCTGCCAAGATGTTGGTTCAATGACAAAAATACTCAGAGTGGCAGTGGGCAGGGTGTCAAACAGTGAGAGATTACACTCCCTGGTTGCACAGTCTGTATTGTTGTGGCTTATAAGAAGCTCAAGAAGCAAGAAAGCAATTCGAAACATAAATGTGGGAAACCACGACTTAGGCAACTTCATACTGTCAGTAGTTCAGATTCTTTCCGTTGCTTTTTGCTGCCTCAAAGATCTCCCCTCTCCTTGCTTCACCTGTGGATTGCTTTTGTGCAGGGCTTTGGGATGAAGGCTCCGATTTCCTTTTTGCTGCTCTCGCTCTAGCCTGTTCCCACTTGGCAGATTTGCCACTGTTGAATCCTGGCGGTGCACCGTGATTGACTTGAGCTGCAGCCCCTTTCTTTCCGCCACCCTTTCCTTTCCCTTTTTTCTGAATCTCTGGGCAGATCTTGGAGAAATGGCTGAACCGGACTTGAGAAGGGGCACACCGGAAGCACTCAAAGGCACTGGACTGTGTGAGGTAAATTACCCCGAGTGGATCAAAGATGTATTCAGTCGGTATGAAATAAAGTGCGTGCTTCTTGTTTTTAGGATCCAGAATGCGCGGTTCAGGGATGGCTACGAGTGTGTCTCTCAACACTACGTAGGCACGTCTGATCAGTCTCGATCCTCTGCCACCCTTGTTAGGCTCGAAAAAGGCTTGCACGTATACAATCCGCTCCACAAAATCCGAGAAAGGAGTCTTTTCCATAAGGAATTTAAGAATGGTAGAAGTCTGCACGGAGAGATTGGACGCGCCCGAGAAAGGAGTGTGTCTCCGAAAAAGGGGCCCGAAAGATTTACACAAGTTTAGGAATACATTCATTCGTAAGACTTATTGGACGGAATCAAGCCAATTTAGAATGAAAATAAGCAAATCCCTATCCACGGACCCATTATTATACATGCATATATATGTGGGGGACGAAGGGCGCCGCACACAGGGGAGAATGAGAAGCGTCCCTGAGGGGAATGGTTGTCGGCAGTAGACCCATTGGAGAAAGGGAAGGGGTTGGAGAAAGGGGAGGGGATGGAGAAAGGGGAGGGATGGAGAAAGGGGAGGGGATGGGGGAAGAAGGGGTTACCTTTAGGGTTTGAACTTGCGAACAAGTTACTGTCCACTTGTGAAACATGCGAATACGAACAGTTCTAACGAAAGAGAATCTTGAGAAGTAGGAAGCGTGTATCCTAGAACTATCCCCAAAATGTCGGTGATCACACGTGTGGTTTCCACTGTTTCGCCTCGATTCGCTGGGTTTACTCTCGCACAGGTGATACACAAAACTGCTGCGAGCACACCTAACGCCCTTGCGCTCGTTGCACCTCAAGAGAGCGTTTCATGGACCTATCAACAGTTATCGTCCAAAGTGAAACAACTTGCTGTGGGACTACACGCGTATGGGTACAGAAAGGGCGACGTCATAGTGACCGATCTGCCAAATACTCCTGATAATTTTCTTCTGCAAATGGCTTGTAACCACGTTGGAGCGGCCGTTGCGACTGCCAAGAACGCAGACTATCTTACGAATATGATCAAAGAAGGCGTCAATGTTAAAGGCTCTATTGTGTCTAGCTCTCAAAGTTTTCTCTGCGCATCAGAACTCACTCTATCGCCTATTTCGGCGGCGCTCAAAGATGGGAAGGGCCAACAAGAAATGTGTACCTTTTGGAACGTTGCGAATGACGCCAAATCCTCTTTTGATTTAGAAGCTTCCACGGACATCGACGCACCATCCGGATACTTTGGGTCTTCGAAGCCTCTGACCACGAGAGAAATCGTTACGCTTGGTGAGGAAGCGGCGAACGAACTAAAAATAAACGCTTCTGACAAAAGTTGTGTATCGGTTACCCTTTTTCATTCCTTCGGAATCGCAACAGGATCGGCATCTGCTCTCCTTCGTGGTGCGGCGGTCGTTCTACCTACGGCTGGGGGCATACGGGGCTGTGGGGACCCGAAGCAACGCGCTCAAGTGACACTCGATACGATACTTTCAACTCAAAGCACTCTGCTGTTCGGCGATACCCACACGATGAAGGCCCTCTTGCCGCTCGGTGTGCCCGAGAACTTGACATTACGCGATGGCGTGATCAAGATAGGATCTGGAACTACTTTTTTGGAATCCACCTCTCAGTACGGACATATTTGTCTTAGAAACCTTGGCAAAACGAGTTGAGGAGTTCCCCTGAGTCATGGATCAGGCAAAAGGTTCGCTGCGGCGGCGCGCGCATCTTCATAAACAGTGGTAAGTCCTCAGTCTGCATACTTCCTAAAATTCTTAGTGACAGGGATTTCAAGTGACTTGCTCGGATGCCCTTATGGAGAGCGGAAGTCCAGTTACCATAGAATAAGTATACGACCCTTCTGTTCACGAAGCTCATGGGCTTTAGGGTTTCGGTTCGGGGAGGCTGACGATTGAGAGCATGCGCTTGCCATAGATACCCAACAACGGTGCAGCACTTACCGTAGTGCGAATATGGTGGACGCCGTTATTGTGTCGGGCAACAGCTGATTGACAATAGATAAAGACACCTGTTGGTAAATATATGTATGTGTGCTCTTTTTTGCAAACAATCATTACCCAAGATATCAGACCGTCCGAGGTTTTTTTCACGTGAATGAATACGCTTTGCACCAAATTCTAAACGGTTGATATCTTAGGTAACAAACCACAGGAGAAATCGTACGGGGCTACAGTATGTACCCACGCCGGGGATCAAAAGCTTCAGCATCCATTTCAGGACATAAATTCAGCCACTCCGGGACGAGATGGAGAACACGATTCTGCGCGTGCTCCTACTCCAAAGCCGAGCCTCCCTTTCTTAGCTGAGGCTGCACCACCACGGCCCGACGCCTCCCTTGACCACCCCACACCCGCAACCAAACATCCATCCGCCGTCCCCCGCAGGGCAACCCAACAAAGGTCCGGTGAACCCCTAGAAGCCCCCTCAAAGCAACCGATCAAAGGCCCGGTGAACCGCTAGAAGCCATTCTCTATGCGTCTGAAGTGTGCGAAGCATTAGATCCGATTGCACCGAAGCCAAGCCACTCAGCGCTAGCCGAGCACCCTATCACCCACCAGCATTCCCCACCCCGGAACGCGGCCCCGCCCCCCTGAATACTATGCAAGTACCAGACAGCCTTGCGCCGAACCCGCCAATCCCACGAACCCTAGCTAGGAATCGCATTCCGCACATTTGGGAATTGTCCCTCCTTTCCACATTCGCTCAGGTTCTATTTAATATGCTATAGTCGATCATTTAACATCGGTCGTATTGGTTCATCCAAAGAGCTATGGGATCTATGGATTGGTATGGGACCCCCACCTTCGCTAACTCTGCTAACGTACCACAAGCACGATGCGGCCGTCGCTCCAACCTCGGTGTAACGATATTGTCGACGTATTGGAGGTTTCGCAGGCATCCCGCCTATCAGACGACTAACTTTGTGAAATAAGAATCGGAATACACCACCGGCACTGTTGTTTTGTTGATCGCTTTTGGGGTATCGACAAAACCCTTTTGCAGACAAACGACACGAGCGTATATCTAATTCGTCCGTGTGTTGCTTTGTTTTGTCGGTATCCATGATTGACCGATAGGTATGTACGAGTGTCGATTGTCAGTTTGTCAGTAAAAGCGCTGGGCATCTACTCATTCAGTATCGATTGGTTGTTGGCGATTATATTGTATTTTGATCGGGACACATGTCGACTAGTATGTTTGTCTTAAGCCTGGGCACGCAGCATCTACAAACTAAAGAACAGTTTCCGTTTGGGGTTTCATAGACGCCCAGAGTGCGCCCGAGTCTTCCCAGCTTTAACATCTGACGAGAATTCAACCCGAGTCTCGACGGCGTGATATCGATTGCTATAATTGCACAGCGAATCAGCTCACACGATGTGCGTGCTCGAGCAACACGGCGAACGATAATTTCATGGAGGAAAGACGTCTGGCAAAGATGCAGAGCGACTCTCTGCTGACGTTCAGTGTCGTAGATCCAGAGTCAGCGAACCCCAACCCGACAGCTACATACCCGGAATTCGGAACGCGCTTCGGGAACGGTGAGGAGCGGTGGGAGCTTCTTATGTCCAACATTCTTCAGCTCGCGTGGAACGCAACTCGGCAGGTGGAAAAGGCGCCCTCCGACCGAAGCCATACAATGTGGTCGGATAAAGTGTATAGACTGAGATCGGAATTTACTCAGCAGGCGCATTGCCTCTGGATAACGAACATACGTTGTGACACTTGACAGTGGATTAACTCATCGGTGTTTGTTCGTTTGTTGATCGATGTATTTTGCCCGGTGGATTTTAATCCTCGTTGCTTGCCTATTGCACACTGCCTATTGTCGATTGTCTAGTAATTTCCCATGATCTCCTTTAATTAATTTTTGCACTATCAGTGCCATTCATATCTGATCATAACAGTATTGAATTTATTTATTCCGGAATCACCAATGACTGCGGTGTCCAACAATAATCGATACCCGCGTTTAATTACCTGAAGTGAAACTGGCTCCGGCATCCTACAATAATCACTCAGTAATGAGAAAACCCGCCAATAAGAAAGTAACCAGCTTTGCTGGGGGAGGGAAGAGGGTACCTGATTTGGTGAATATTGCTGGCTGGTTTGATTAAGCTATGAAATATGGGGTGATAAGAAATATGGGCGCTGGTGCCGTATTTCTTATTGGTGCGCCGGAGGCGGATTTTTTTAAAAATGTCGCATTTTCACGGTTTATCACTGAAATTTAGGTTTAAGAAAATTGTATTATCGCTGAAAAAGTTCAAGAAAATTGCGGCGTGTGCGCATTTATCGCTGAAAAGGTTTAAGAAAATTGCTGGCTGATTGAATAAAAATGACCCACTATTCTTAGTGATTTTCATAGGATGCGGCGGGGAGGGTACCCAAGTTGGCGAATATTGCTGGCTGGCCCCAAATCTTCGGTTTTCTTAACACTGGGTGATTGTTGTATATTGTCTTTTATTTATTTGACATGTGATATCGATTCGGGATATGAATCCCTTGCACATTTTTCAAATTTTACATTTTACTATTGTCTTACACGGTTCACATGAGATAATGAATTGATTGTTGTGAGGCTACCGTAGGATGGGTCGCCCTTTCAGGCACAGTCACCAGAGTGGTGACGCGCGACGGTGTCTGGTGCACCAACACGTCAGAACACATACTAGTCTGTTGTTTTCACCAAGATTCGGTATCGGTTGGGCTGCGGTGATATTCTGATACAACAATATTACGGAAATGGTGGCCGGAGGCACGGCCAGAATCACAATAGTAAGAGATCCGGGAATCGAACATAATGCGATTACGATAAGATCGAATATGTCTACAGACGACTAGGGGATTATATTTATACGGCAGAATGAGAGATAGAATTTTAACGAATGTGTCTCGTACCTATATGCGATTGGGGAATGATCGTGAGTATAGGACGGGAACATTCGACAGGCTAATTGAGAACCAGTCGACAGTTCTCATCAGAGAATGAATTGAATACCGAAAATGTAATAGCATTAGAAATAGCAATTCGCCGCAACTAGTGATTGGACGATAATATATTTAGAAATATAACGACAGAGCACACATACATTCCATACATATACCCTGGAACAACTTGGTTATCTTTGTGGTTCTATCGATCTACCTGTGGAGCGTCTTTTGCAGCGGCGTATTTGCGTTCAGTTGCCTTCGCGCTTCGGCGGTGCCCTCTCGCTGTGGCAAAACAAAATACGGATTTTCTTAGACTGAATTATGCGCGTTGCTTGCGTTAAGGACCGTGAAAATACTGGCCGTCCGCTTCCGACTGCAGTACTTTGTATTTGCACGCGCGGTATGTGCATATTCGTGTTTATGCGGTTTTGCGGGACGACGTGCTGACGTGCAGTTTTCGTTTTTGGCTTGAACCGACCTCTTTACTTCGGTTTTCGCACCTCCCAGGTGGTTTTCGCCAAGCCTGTCTACAAAAATAGTCGACTTTGACTCTTTTCGGTTGCGATGTTGAAGATTGCTGGAATCTGCATAGGCAGCCCTGACTGGGAGTCCCCTATGGCAGACCCCTAGGCCAACACTGGACTGCTGACTGATCTGTAGGCTCGTGCTGTGACACACGCTGTGTCACTGGTAGGCTAGACTCCGTTACCGTTGCGAGACCGTTCGGGGTATATCTAGCTTAGGGTTTATATTATTAAGGGAGTTTTATCCAGACACAGTTCGAGACCCTCTGATATCTAGTGAACTAGGATATTCCGGTAGGTCGTGGCCCCATCCACGCTATATTCCACATTGCTTTTGGCCATGATTGGCTAAAACAGCCGCTTTGGTAGGTGGTGCGCACCGGCGCGTTTGGGTGCGCGTGGGAAATTTGGGATGAGCAGCTTTTGAGTGTTTGATCGGCGGCTATGGGGGTTCGACCTGGATCGGGCTTTGTCGACGCAATGTCCTTGTACGGTTTTCTCTTTGCCTTGATCCAGCAATCTACCGTTTCTGGGGCTGGTGACTGCAGCACCTTCGACCTCGACTTCGTCTTCCAGTGCCCCTCGCTGCCATGGTTTTACCGCTCTTCGCTTGGCTGTGTACTCGCATTCTCCCCACGCCGCTGCCCTTACGCGCCCCAGCGTACCACCTCCCATCAGGCTCTCTACGTGATGGTTTCTAGCTTTCTACGAGATCCAAAAGGTCCCTTATGAGGGACTCCGACATCGATGCCTCTCTGAGGCTGACCGACGCGGTGCGCAACACGCCGACGGTCAAAACCCCGACTTTTGCGTATCCCGCACCGCTACTTCCAACGAGGACGCCGACGTTGCCACCAGGAAGTATTTGCAGGAGCAGTCCAAGCTCGTTGACGAGATCTACAAGCAGCGGCTGCATCGGTCTTGGGCCAAGGGTGTCCGCGAGGATATCCTTGGGGACAAGAAGCATTATTTCAGCGGCACGACTGACGCGAACCTACTCTCCGACATGGTGGTGCAGCTTCGTACAGAGTTCGCGTCCGCTGGACTGGAGCTGGCCTCGTTCGATCTGGACGAGCCTGTGGCTCAGTCTGGTGGTGAGCAAGGTCAACGGCTTGCTCTACGACGTGCTCCAGCTGGTCATCGAGAAACACAGCAACGCCCACGTCTGGCTTACGGGGACGGACGCGTCTGCTGACCGAGATGGGCGGCGTGCTTTGGTGGACATCATCAAGCGCTGCGTGCCGGTGGCGTTGCGGGAGTCTTTCCAGCAAGAGCATGCGGCTCTCAGCTATCCCGCCAACGCTGACCCCCAACCCGTTCTGGCACGGGAGCAGCGTTTGGTGCGAGACAACAAGGCAGCTGACTGGACGCCCACCGAAGCCACCAGGAAGCTCAGCTTGTACACCCGGCTTGACCCGGTGTTCTACGCCGCGGTTAAGGTGCGCTATCCCATGGTAGCCGATCTTGCGACGGTTTCCCTCAGTGCCCTTCGCTCTCTGGTAATTTGAGATTTACCAGGCATGGGCGGCGACGGAAGCCGGGAAGGATGCACTGGCCAGCCCCTCTTCTGGTGGCGCGTCGGCTTTGCTCTCCAGCGACGAGCACCAGGTGCTCCTCGGCAAGATCCAGCCAGGAGTTGACTGAGCTCGTGAGCTGGTGCAGCGGCAGTGCGGGGCGGCTCAGCCGGTGGTGCAGCGGCAGCGGGATCCGCCGCAGCGGCAGCACGGGCAGCGGCCGCAGCAGGGACGCCAGCCGCAGCGGCAGGGGCAGCCCCAGCGGGGCTTTCGCATGGGTGTGAACAACCCAACCGCCGTGGGCTTCGATCGCGACGAGCAGCGGGCGAAACCGCTCTGTACTCGCTGCAAGAAATCTGGTAAGGAGCTTTATCACTTCTTCTACCGCGACTGCCCTCTTGGCGGTCGCCAACATTCCCCTGGCACGGCCGCGGCTTTCTGCATTCCCATCGACGACGAGGATACGGAGGGCGTGCACGCCCTCGCCATGTGTGCCGTATTCCAGGAGGCAGCGGATGAGGGGGCGGACGCCTTTGCCCGTGCGGCGACGGTATACGGCCCGCCAGCGGTGCTTTGCGGGGGCGTTGTAGGGGGCATTGACGTGTCCGCCTACGGCTTCTCCGTGGACGCGGTGCCACCAGTGACGGGGACGCCCGGTGAGGACATCCTCCAACGGCTGGACGACCTCGCGGCGGAGGTCAACGCGGCCGTTGGGCCTAAGGTACATTACACTCACGCCTCCTTCCTGCCGTCTGGGGGCGTTGACACGCAGGCTTCGGCTCTAGTGTGTGACCCTGCCGAGGCAGGTGGCACACCGGAGAAGCAGGTTCCTGCAGGTGGTGCGGCGGCATCGGCATCCGCCGTGCCGGCCCCTGCTATGCCTGTCCTGGAGGACGAGGAGGAGCTCCTGAAGCTCTACGGCTACGGCGAGCCCGTGTCCCTTCATTCGGCACGGGTGACCACTACGGCGAGCACGGACAGTGAGTTCAAGGGCATTGTGGAGAATGTCAACCACGCCGCAGTTGTGCCGGTCGACCTGACTGGCTACGACACGGATGATTACGAGGACCTCCTCGACGGTAGCTTCAGGCTGAGACCGCAGGCTGTCTTGGCGGATCACGCGCGCCAGCCGCGGGCTCCTGCCATTTCGGCGAATCATGCGTCGGAGCCCGCAGCCCACGCACCTCCCTCTGGTGGTGCCGTTGGGGACTGGCGTGACGGTGCTCACCGCACCTCTGGTTGCGGCAAGCCACCATGGGGCTTCCCCGCTCAGCCGGGTATGTGGGGGGTGCCCTTCCGTCTTTCCTTCAATCTCTTGGTTTCAGTCATGGGAGTGGGAGCTGCCACCTTCACGGTGGCCAACGAAACCGACCTTCTGCAGGTGTCGGATGGGGAGGCACCGCTTGTCACGGTGCCGTGTGCTATTCCACCTCGTCTCCACCGGCGGGAGCAGAGGCGGCAGGGCCTCTATATCAAGGTACGGGTAACGCTTGGGGCCTATGACACAAAAGTTCAGAAAAACCTTTTTTCGATTTTCCGGTTCGCGAATGTCAAAATAATACGTGGGTTCAAGGATTTTTTCATCCGGATTTTTTTTTGGGTGCTGTGAGCATGGGGGTTTTCTGCGTTACCGCCTATATAAGTCCTAACTTGTAACGTTGATTGTAACTTGAAACCTCGAACTGAAAACGCGAGCCGCGAGAGAATTGCGAGATCGCGAAATCGTCTATCGGCAAAATCGTCACGACCGCGACCGTAGAATTACTGTTACAGTTAACAGTACAGAGTACTGGAGTATGAGTTCTCAGTCGATCGGGATCGTGGTATGGCGCTTGCGCGTTGGCGTGTATCCGTATCGGGGACACTGTATCGTGTATGCCATTGTCATCGCTGTTCGTCATGAAATACCAAGTAAGCGGTCGCGATTTGTTAGGAACACCGACAGTGATCGATGATTCATCGATAATAAGTTATCGATAAGTTCTCGACAAAAAGGCCTTTTAAAGTATGCGTGCGGCTGCTGCCCGCTCATGATTTTAAGCAATTACTGTACACATTACACATCAACCACCACAATATTTTAAATAAATTTTCACAGTGATATATACGCTTCGTTTGACGCTCGAAGCGCAGTGAAAGATGCCGTACTCCGCGTTTTAGGATTCTCGCGGAATGTCGGGGTACCCTTACCGCATGCAACGATTCCGCAGCGGTACGTGCAGCGATAAGTCTCCGCTAATTTTCCCCTCAAATTTAACTTAAGTTAAAGTTGTGTGAAAGCGCGTTTGGCTTGATTCCATCCGTATTCGCGGATGTCAGCGAGCCACGAAGAAGGTCTAATTTGCGGGACTTCAAGCGCGTTTTGGGCATCCGCGTTTCTACGGATGCTCAAGACAGCGGCTGAAACTCGCTACAAAACTTCGTAACATATATACGAAGTGTTCTAGCAAGTTTCAAGCTGTTCGAACACGTATAAGCTTGAGACTGCTGATATTTTGTTCTAATTTTCCCGTGTTTTACGGTACCATGGAGAAAAACGTGCGGCGATCTTCACACACGCGCTCATCATCTGAAAGAAAAAATGACACTACGCACAGCACAATAAATAATATTGTCGCGAAGTATCAGGTCATATTACTTCGAAACAATATCATGGACATAGGCCCACTGCAGCAGAAATACTAGGTTTTTCTTCCGAAGCGGGCCTAGGACGCAAACTTAGCGGTCTACCGCAAGAGCGTTTTGTGAATGCCTTTGTGCAGATTCTTCGACACGGGTGAGCGATTGAGCGTGAGCGTCCTGTCGAATACGACTCTTCAAAGCCGAGTGGTGGAGTCCGGAAGCCTCAATTCGCAATATTTTAGCATCCCCCAAACCTTACGATCTGTTCAGTTTTGGTGGAGATGCCATATAAATTTAAGGATCTGACGGTCTCATGGATTCGTCGCGACCCCTATTCCGCCCTAAGCCCAACCTAATAGGTAAAACGCTCATATCTCGCGATCTAGAAATCTGAACTTTTGTGTCATAGGCCCCAAGCGTTACCCGTACCTTGATATGGCTCCGGTGCCATGGCATCCCGGGCCGCCGCCGCCTGCCATGTTATTTGAGGACGGTCCTCCGCTGTCGCCGGCATCGTCTTCAGATGACGAGGCCCCACCGTCGGGCAGCACTTGGCAGCACCCCGGTGCGGTGCAACCTCCCGTGATCGACGAATCAACAACACCGACTCCGTCAAATTCTCTGGCGAATGATTTTTCAGTGATCGACACCTTACACTTTGGCCGCCCCGTATTGCTCCGCCGTGCTACTGCGGGCTACTACGGTGATCGATGTGGTGAAGGTGCTCCTCTGAACTTTGACCCCGAGTAGATCTCCTTCTGGCTCTGGCAGTGCACCGCTTTCTGGTGGTGTACTGAGATGTACTTTGACCTCAACACGGTCTTCAATCTGGTTTGATTTACTTTGACACCTTTATATTCTTCAATCTGACTTGCTGGTGCAGACTTTTTCAGTAGTTTAGCAGGACACTCAATTGCCTGTATGCTTTTGCTCTTGTACTAGCTAGAGGGTTCCAATTTGTGTATCAGAATGGCACAGTTGGATTAGCAGTTAGGACCTGTCACCCTGGCTTCTGCCCTAGCAACTTACATTTCTGACTCTCCTAGCCAGTCACCACCCACAGTGCTGGGGTGGTGTGCTGGAATCTGTATAGGCAGCCCTGACTGGGAGTCCCGGTGCAGGCCCCTATGACAGACCCCTAGGCCAACACTGGACTGCTGACTGATCTGTAGGCTCGTGCTGTGACACACGCTGTGTCACTGGTAGGCTAGACTCCGTTACCGTTGCGAGACCGTTCGGGGTATATCTAGCTTAGGGTTTATATTATTAAGGGAGTTTTATCCAGACACAGTTCGAGACCCTCTGATATCTAGTGAACTAGGATATTCCGGTAAAGATGTATTTTTCGTATGTTGACTTTTCACTCTTAAAACTCTGACTAGGTGGTTTTCGGTCGGTTTTGCCTCTCCCGATAAATATTTGCGCCGGAGGCTCCGGCGAAGTTCTTTCAGAAAGCTATTAAACGACGAAGGAGGGGGGGCCGGCTTCGTCGAGGAAAACGGTTGTCTCGTCGGCATACGTGTACGTCGGCTCCTGAAAATAGCACTACTACTTAGGTCTTCATCTTCACATCGCCATATTTTCAGGGTATCGACCGCTATACCATCCTACGAGTACCGCGACGACTTTTAATCATCGTGGATCCTTATTACCCCGCTTCCACCACATCAACAACACCTGATACGGTACCTAGGCCATACCACCTCCAGTCCTGATCGACCAGGCTCCTTTCGGGCTACAAGACCCTAATTCCGGCTCAACGCACTTACCGTAGTTTATTGGCCCGGCTCCTATACTAGCAGAGCTGTGGTACGCCAGCCCCTGGGACAGGGGGATTAGTATTGGGCCGTTCCGTCGGGCCGTTCGGGCCGTTCGGGCCGTTTGGGCCGTTGGGGCCCGAACGGCCCGAACGGCCCGAACGGCCCAAACATTCTTAACATTCTAAGATTTCACAAATCAGGGCTCCCATACTTAAGCCCATACTTAAGGAGTGTAGCGCGTCGGCCCGCGACGACGCCTGCGTTTTCCCATACTTAAGAAAATTTAAATTTTCTTTTAATACTTAAGGAATATACACTGACTCCCCCCTCCCCCCCTAAACAGGGACTCAGGGGGTATAACCCAGTCGCATGCGAGTGTCAAACGTGCGTCAGAGAGACGAACTCAACGACAGAGCTTGACAATCGTATACGATTGTCACACGTGAGTCTGGGTGTCGGACCTAGTGCACCTGCTTGACAATCGTATACGATTGTCACACGTGAGTCTGGGTGTCAAACCTAGTGCACCTGCTTGACAATCGTATACGATTGTCAGAACCCTGTCGGAAGTCCCGAACCGTATGATGAAAACAATCCATGCACGCCGGTGATGTTTTATAAGCAAGTAAACTCACCTTCGAAATTCATTTTCAGGTTGACCATTGAGCGACGCACCTCCACGAAAAGCTAGTCCAAGAATGTCTCTTCCCGACTTAGTCCTTGTTAAAATCTTTCGTGCAGTTCTGTGTAAAGTAGATCGGTCTGATGAACCAGCAAGTGTATACCTGAAGGACCTGTGCCGCATTCGATGTTCCTGCTCTCGGTTTAACGAGCTAATCATTGAGCGTGCGCAACCTGCTTTGAGTGTTGGTTTGGTAGGTTGTGGGAACAACATTACCCGTTCCCTCCTTACTAGCTACATATTTGGTATGGAGGATGACCGTATTGCAAAGTTAGTAGAAAGTGGTTACGCATCATTACAGCGTCTGCGGAACATTTACCAAACCCGGTATCCCCCGCACGTGAGTGCCGATGGATGGGCGGTGTCTCCTAAATTGATTGACGCACACCTTAAAATGTTTACCTTGGACGCCATGCTGTTATCACGGCCAGCACAGCGCTCATCGATCTATGACAATATTTTGCACGTGCGGTTTGACTATGTCATCACGCGCTTTAATCATGCGTTCCTGCCAGTGATGGATTGGATGCTTTTACGTGGGGATAACATTTGTCTCCCACTCGGTGGACATGAGGTGGACATGAGTGTGGTACTTCGATACGAAGACCTGTCACGTGAAGGGGTGCGGGCGTGTGATACCATGAACACGGCGTCATTAGTCAATGATATGACAGTGTTCGACCGCAGCCGCCTTGCCTACACGACGTGTCAGGTTGCTGCATATATCATCATAAGAGTGGACAATTTTCTCACCGGAGAACGTTTCAACGGGAAAAGCTTGTACTCTCAAATAAGGACAGAGCTTATGATAGCAAAAAACGTTCTCCGAGTCAACCATAGAATGACACCCGAAATAGAGGACCGATTATCTTACCACCAGGAATTTTGACGACTTAGTCTCATGCAGTGTTAGTGCATACCAAAACTACCCTCTGGACACTTCTGACAATCGTACACGATTGTCAACACCGTGTTGGAAGGAAGTCCCTCGAAGTTTATTGTTATATGAGTAATTTTACACGTCTTTTATTCATTTCTTTTCGCAGTAAAAACCTAGCCTCCTGCAATATGAATACTCCTCATTTCATGGAAGACGCACTTGTTGAGCTTGAACGTATGCATATCGAATACGAAAAATGCTGTGTGTGCCATTCCTGGAATTTGTTCTTATATCGCGAGGAAGTGTTCGTCGATCCTGCGCTGCTTCCTACACATGACCCCTTTTTTAATTTTTTTCTTCATACTTAAGGAATATACACTGACTCCCCCCTCCCCCCCTAACCAGGGACTCAGGGGGTATAACCCAGTCGCATGCGAGTGTCAAACGTGCGTCAGAGAGACGAACTCAACGACAGAGCTTGACAATCGTATACGATTGTCACACGTGAGTCTGGGTGTCGGACCTAGTGCACCTGCTTGACAATCGTATACGATTGTCACACGTGAGTCTGGTTGTCGGACCTAGTGCACCTGCTTGACAATCGTATACGATTGTCAAGCAGGTGAGTCTTGGTGTCAGGTGTGCTGCACATAGACATATCGGGGCGTCCAAGGTTCAGGGTTTTAGGATATATGTTGTTATATATGTTGGAGGAGTTGTAACCGGAGGTCATTTCATCACACCTGCGTTCGTCACATAGAACCACAACCCGCCCCTTAGACTACCTCACCATTATGCCCAGTATTGGAATATTGCAGTATTGGATATGGCCTTTCGATACTTTTACGTTTCGCGACTGCCAGTTACAACAAGCCCAATGGGTTCCTGAAGACCGTTTAATTCTCCGCTTGTGGCGGCGAGCGCGGCAACAAGCTGAAGAAGACTGGGAGGACTTCGGGCAACATGCAGTTAATCTCAGGACCTATCACTGGTGGAGTTTTTGGCCGATGTACGTCCACGGCCGTAGATCCAGCGAAAGGTTCGGGGTGAGGCATCTCGTGTACTGGTATGAGGGCGGGTGGATCTACCACCGATACTCAGATTTGGAGTGGCGGGGCTGGCGAAATAGACACCGCTACAGCGAAACTACGCACGGTGCCCTGACAGAGCTGGAAAGCGATCTGCTGCAGGAAGATGAAAGGAGATGCGAAGGTTGCGGGCGTATGTTCAGAATCTGCACCCTAACGCGCGTAATTGATGCTAGCGCGTGCAATGAGGAGACATATGCTTGGTAGCTAACACTTATGTCACGTGACAGTACACAAATAAACCGTATATTTACATGTATGAAAAACAATAACTTTCACGCCGTGCATACCAAACCTACCCTCTGGACACTTCTGACAATCGTACACGATTGTCAACACCGTGTTGGACGGAAGTCCCTCGAAGTTTACTGCTATATAAGTAATGTTACATGTCTTTTATTCATTTATTTTCGCAGTAAAATCCTAGCATCATGAATACTCCTGAGTTCATGGAAGACGCAATTGTTGAGCTTGAACGTATGTATATCGAATACGAAAAATGCAGTGTGTGCCATTCCTGGAATTGGTTCTTATATCGCGAGGAAGTGTTCATCGATCCTGCGCTGATTCCTACACATGACCCCTCTGAGGCTAAATGGAGGTTTATCCGCGAGACTCGGGAAACATGGTATTTTCAACTGTTGGATGCGCATCGGTATCCTGCCACTACTGCGCAATATACGTACACTCCAACGCAAGCCAACCCTGGCGCACTTACCCCAAAAACAATGGCGGTTCCCACAGATTTCATTCCGGAGTTGATTAACCAGGGCACAGGCTTTGACCAGGAACCTGATGACGACGGAAAGTGGTGCAAATGCCGTTAGGAAAAAAATACCTTGCTCCCATGCCTACTTAAGACGTGTTGTAGCGAGTTTTAATCATTTATTTTCGCGTTCAAGAACTTCCTGAGAAATGGCGCTGACCCGGCAGGTTCAGCGAGTCTTGCTTTGGTTAGATGGTTTTGACGAGGATGAAGATATGATAAATCATGTGACCATTTTCGGTCATACACCTTGCGTAAACTGTAATGCGGAAAACGTATACGTGCATTGCGAAAGGCCTATCATTCAGGGAAATTGGGACTTGGACGAAATCTCTGCAGGATACCGTTATGTACGCCGAACTCGGTTTTTCCTATTCTTTACCTTGATGCATCTCGAACGATTTCCCTCCAGGAACCCTTGGACGGGGAGGTGGGTAACGCCTAGAAATCTGAAAATACCTGTGGACAAGATAAATGATTTATTGTTACCGGAGCAGCGCGGCGAGAGTATAGAGCAATATTTAGGAGCTTGCAACTGTGCGGCGGATATGCCTGACGAGGACTTGGACTTTGGCTTCTAAGAACATGCTAATTGTACCAATTGTTTTAAGAAAATAATTGTTAGTTCTAAGTAGTGTTTTATTCATACCCTGCATCATTTTCGCTACTTCCGTATACAGCGTTCTCATCATTCCATACTCGCAGTGTGGGTATGACCTAGTGCAACTGCTTGACAATCGTATACGATTGTCACACGTGAGTCTGAGTGTCGAAGCTATTGCCCTTCGGCTGTTTCGAAATATAAGGGGTTGAAGTAATAGATAAACGTCATTTTTTTACACATAATGCATCTTCCGAATAACGTCTTGTTAAAAATCTTTCAGGCCATTCCTTACGGACCTGATCATTCCAATGAACCGTTATGTATGTATCTCGGGAATCTCTGCCGAATAAGATGTGTCTGCGTACAGTTCAATGATACAATAATCGGGCGTGCGCAACCCGCGCTAAGTGTTGGGCTAGTCCCTTGCGGCAACGCTATCACCCGCTCTCTTCTTACCGCCTACATTTTTTTTATGGAAGACGCCAACCTTCGTCTCTTAATTCACCGAGCCCATGTCTCCCTCCTACGCCTACAAAGCATGTTTCATCAAAAGTATCCTGAAATGGTGGCTCCTAGCGGAATGTGCATGTCTCCGAAATTAATCGCGGACCACCTCAAAATGTTCGCGCTGGACACCATTCTTTTAACCCCACTGCCCGAGTCCCCCCACGAACATGTTTTACATGTCCGATTCAATTCGACTGAAAGATCAGAATCGTCCTCACTTCCCATCTTGGAATGGCAGATTCGATGTGGCGATGATACCTGCTCCCCATTCGTTTCCATGCTCCATGTGCCCAATGTTCCGTTAGTAAATATCAGTGTGTTGTTCCGTTACGATGACCTGTCAAACGCTGGGGTGTGGGCCATCGATAGCTTATCAAACGCGCCGGCAACCAATAGAATTTTGAATCGTTACCCCGATGTGTACATGACATGCCGGCTTGCTGCACGCGTGATACGCATTGTAGATCAATATTTGCGCTCTGGTCGCTCCTATTTCCATCCGGTTCCCCGTGAAGAGAGTTTAGTTGCCAAAGTATGCCAATGTATGACATTGACAAGAAAAACACTTCAACAACATGAACTCGACAGTACAACGGATGGGCTCGGGGGATGGATCATAGCGAACGATTTATGATCGGGTATGTGCAACATTTTTATTGTGCACGCTGATAGTATTATTACAATTAATTGGATATTATGTGATACCCTGAATTGTATGTTTTGTGGGTGTCCTCGGTTCTAGGGTCGGGGCCCGCCAGTGTCAAATTTCCTAGCATTCATGCAGATTTACACGCTAGGTACAGGGTCGGGGTCCTCGAGCAACGCTGCCGCGAGAGCGGCTGACATCTCGAAACAAGCTTGTGGCTGCTCAGCCTCCATACCCGTGTCTGGCTGCACAGTCCCCATGTCAAGATAGGCCGCGACTTCTTGCAATTCCATTACGTGGTCATCAGGCACATTGGCCTTTTGTTTTTCTATCAGCGCTATGTCACCTGCGAGCACCTCGGAATACCGTGCTCTGGCCATTTTCACCACCTCTGCATCCATGTCGATCGAAAGGACATGCCTTTGCTCCATATACCCCGCCATGGAGGCTGGAGCCGTTCCGCAAGGAAATTCCATAACACAAGCATCCATGTTGCTGTACAAGCGCATCAGCTCACGGTAAAGACGGATTGGCTTCTGAACGCTGCGAATATTTTGTCCATCTTCTTTCTTCAGGTACTCCTTAGGTGGCAGCGGTACCTCCTGTTCATAAACAAACAACACACGCGAGTCTGGGTGTCGGACTTAGTGCACCTGCTCGACAATCGTATACGATTGTCACACGCGAGTCTGAGTGTCGGACCTAGTGCACCTGCTTGACAATCGTATACGATTGTCACACGTGAGTCTGGGTGTCCGAGCTAGTGCACCTGCTTGACAATCGTATACGATTGTCACACGCGAGTCTGAGTGTCGGACCTAGTGCACCTGCTTGACAATCGTATACGATTGTCACACGTGAGTCTGGGTGTCCGAGCTAGTGCACCTGCTTGACAATCGTATACGATTGTCACTTGCGAGTCTGCGTGTCTGAGCTAGTGCACATGCTTGACAATTTTGTTTAGCGGAGTTGCATTCATGACAAGATATGAATGCATACCAGGATTCTTACCATGCTGTTCGTGAACGCGTTCGCAAACTTTCCGACCGTTGTTCGCAGCGGGGCCCACTTCGGTAGCTTATTACTCTTTGAGGGATCTTCCACCAAGTGCAGCAACACATACGGTTGCAAAACGCTGACCGGACCAGCCGCATTATTACCTATGCGTCCTCCGCCTCGATTCCAGTATTGAACCGTTTGGTGGCATGTCCATTGCAGCGGCCATCCTTTGGTCGAAGCGCAGAAGGCATCGATGATTGCTTGCTGCCTCGATATCGCGAAGGTTTTTCCATTAATATTCACATTACTGCGGGTAGTCGAGTCCGGTAAGAATAGAATCACAATGCCACCATAATCCATAGTCGACATGCAAATACCACCCATGTATGAGTAGAAGTCTGTTGAATAGGTATCCCATACCTCAGAAAACAGCCCAAAAGGACCATCCACAAAGATCAGATCCACTCCATAGCGAGCGTGTTGCAATGTTTTTTCATTGCGCCAATTGACCATGACTTGATTGCTGCGTGGACCCTTATTCCTTTCGGCGCGAGATTTGTTAACCTGTGGAACATTGCTTTCATCAGTCTGCTTTGAAATACATACGCAGGAAATACTTAATACATTGCAATGTAGATATTTGAACAGCTCTAACCTTTATTCCGAACTCCAGCAAACCCGTCAGAAGCTTCTTCAGCAACGCGTGATGGCACTTGTTGAAGTCCACCGGCTGCTGGACTCCCTCGGCAGCATGCAGCTCCTTGTGTTCGATTTTCAGCTCCATGAATTCAATCACCGCGCTCTTCGGCTCCCAATCAGGATCGAAAATCTCCGATTCGTTCAGAGCATCCGGCATCCCCTCGCCCCGGCGTGACGCTTTCACACGGAGTTCCAGCCATTCCCAAACGGCCTGTAATACGCATCAGAATAAGTCTTCGAACTCAGAGACAGAGCAGACTCTAAGTCAAGGTAACGCCAGAGCTTGACAATCGTATACGATTGTCACACTTCTTTTACCAACATTTACCAACTAACCCATGGCATGATCATCACAAGTGTATAACGGGGTCACCTTCGCACTGAACGCGGCGATCTCGTCATTGATATCTGGCATTTCTTTGGCTTCCATCATCCGCGACGCTGCCAGTACTGCAGGGGCCATATTAATCTGAGACCCAGCTGCTGCTTGAATCGCCCATAGCAAATGCAGGCAGTTTTCCTCAAACCCCCTTTTCGTATGGGTGATGCCCAACGTCTGCCGAAACCATGCGGAATCGTATACGGGTGCCTCAGTGTAGGCAGGGCCATAAAGCTTCGGAATCGTGAACGTAGCCCCAAAGCGACCGGCATTTCGAATCTCGATGTAGTCATCCGGCAAGGAGTGAATGTAGCACAAGATCATACGCGTGGCTGCATAGCAAACATCACTGTCATTAGGACTTGTAATCCTGCAACTTAAAAAAAAATACTTGTGAGGACTAACTCACCAGCGCAATCCACAAGAGTCTTGTAAGTATGCATGGTATCCTGCGATGACTTATTCACACTCTTGTCCATAGCCCTTCCTTCCTTGGAATCAACGCGCTTCCATCGTTTTGCTTTCATCATGCTCTTCATGACCTCATCGAAGCGTGCAGTGTAGAATTTGTTGGAAGATTTGATTAACATCCACACCAGAAGCTTGGTTTCCAAATCAGGCTCTCTGTGGACGTCTTGCATAAGTGTCTGGTGATGCTTTTGCACGTACGTCATATGCTGCGAATCACGGTAAGATTCCCCATCAAATTCATAGGGTCCCCAAGGGTTGTCAGCTTTTAGTTTGAGTATAGTATCCTGCGTATCCTCATCATCATCATAGACGTCCCCGATAGCCTCTGCGTGTTCATACCAATCTGGGTATTTCGTCCAACCCATCAGCGAGGCAAACTTGGCCTTGGCAGATTCGATGACATCCTTGATGAAACCAAGACGATGACAATACGAGCTGAACTCAGTGCCAGTCAAAAACTTGCCCTTGCAACTGATCCCATATTTCTGGTAGAACTCCTTCCGTTTGTCCACATCGTCCACTAATACTCCTTGCTTCGCCACATTAAGAACAAAGAAAAAATATCGTACATCAAACCCTAAGGCTGATAGCGAGGTGCTTATAGCCTCTAGGGTAAGAACAGGCTGCAGATCTTTCGGATAGTTCTTCAACTCGAGAGCTTCCTTCCGCCATTCATCTCCCAGTTTTGGATCCAGTAACCGCAAAATCTGCAAGCAAGACACGTTGGACACATGTAAGGGGGGCGACACGCTTGTCACGCGTGGGTGAGAACTGAAGCTTGCGCCAAAGCTTGACAATCGTATACGATTGTCACGCGTGAGTCAGGGGCGAAGCTAGCGCCAAAGCTTGACAATCGTATACGATTGTCACGCGTGGGTGAGAACTGAAGCTTGACAATCGTATACGATTGTCACGCGTGGGTGAGAACTGAAGCTTGACAATCGTATACGATTGTCACGCGTGGGTGAGAACTGAAGCTTGACAATCGTATACGATTGTCACGCGCGAGAAGTTTCATACCTTTTGCGCATCCCGCTCGCGCGATTGGAGGAGGGCAACTTTTGCCGATTGATCCCGAAGTTTGGTAATCTCGTTCGAGTAGGCCGCCGCGGTCGTATCCCTCAGATTGTTCCGATACCAAGCGTTACTCTTGGCACTAGCTTGCCTTACCGGGAATTGTGTAAAATGCGCCAGTTGGTCTTCCGAGGCGTCGGCAATATTCAACAGCAAAATCCATTTATCGTGTTCGTGAGAGTCAACAAGACTTTCTGTTTGGTCGGTGTTCGTCAGTGTCCCGATAAGGCTCTGCGCAAACCGAAACTTGTAAAAAGTTCATTCATGTACACACGGTATTTTATTGAAACGATGAAACAAACGATATCATACAAGGATCGCTTACCAAAACACAAGGAGGTGTTTCTTTCTTCAGAACTGTAATCGTTGTGGCCAACCCCTCCAGAGAGGACCTAGCAGCGGTCCCGGAACCATTCCAAAATGCTTTACGTTTCCTTGCGTCCAGGACAAGGTCAAGCCAGGCGTCATAGCGATGCTGGCCATCCACCACGACAAGCTGCATTCGCATGAACTTGTTTTTCACCCACTTCTTGTAGTCATCAGGACCACTATCGAATAGACTGAGATAGTCGGTCTCCAGATTGTGCACCATGTTGTTGAAGTTGCTTATTTCCTCAGGAGCCTCCGCATCCGCCGCTGCAAGCAACCGAAATGAACTCAGGTCTGACAATCGTATACGATTGTCAAGCTTTGTAGGAAAGTCCCGAACCCTTGCATAATACTAGTGCTGACAAGCAATGCCTCACCGGGATAAAACTTGGACATGAGCATTTGCCTATACTCTTCGTCCGTGTAATAGTGTCCAGTCCACCACGCGATGACATGTGATTTGTCCACCTCCCATCGCTCCATGATGACCTTCTTCTGCTTCTCTATTCCCTCTTGTGAAGTCGCGCGGGTAAACGAAAGTCGGTTTGAGTCCCCCTGAACATCAGCAGGATGTACCAGCAAGCCAAGAGGGGCAACTACTGGAAGCTTTTTGTCTTCTCGAGTATTATGCTGGGGACGAAAAGTCCATTCTGAGATCACTTTTTTGATATTCAGCGGTCCTGGGAATATGTAGTCTTGCCTGTTGTCGTCATCAGTGGTCCCAGATATCGCTGCCTTACCCTTCGGGTCACGAGCACGCTTTGGCGGTGGTGCACTCCCCGAGGTCTCGGGTGCAGGAGCTGACGCTGCCTCTGTCGCTGCCTCTGGCGCTGCATCTGCATCAGCTTTTCTCTTACCTAGCATTCTTTTAAGAGTGCCAGCAGTTTTAGGTGCGTCCGTATTCTTCAGTAATGCAACAGCTGTATCAACTATCTCCTTACCATCTCCACCTTCCACAAGGGCCCGAATTCCACTCTCGAGGTCTTTCTTCTCCTTCTGTTTATTTGTAGCGGCATACTCGAGCATTAGCGCAACGACTTGCTCAGCTTCTTGCTGAGCTGGTTGCTGAGCTGGTTTCGGCGCACCAACTGTAATAGTCAGCTTTCTTGGCGATTTAGCTGCAGCTTGAGGATTACTTGCGACTGGAGTGGCATCTTCACTTGCGACTGGAGTGGCAGCTCCTGCGGTACCTGGAGCAACACCAGCGGCGGGTAACTCATTTGAACCACCTTCACCGGATGCCAAAGATCCGCTCTGAGAGGCCTGTGCACCTCCGGAGGCCATACGCTGTAAATCTCTCATTGAGCCTCCGAATTTCTTTCGAGCGGTTTGTTTTGTACGAGCCATGCAATAATGAAATCAATGACACCCCGACATGCATTTATAGGGCTGCAGGTACGCACCTCCCTCACGCCCGGCAGCCACAGCCTGTGCCTTAGCAGTGGGCTTTCTGACTCTTGTGAACCTCCCTGTAGACATCTGTAAAATTATGAATTATTTTAATATTTTCCTAGTATATATAGATAAAGAAAATCTATAAATATATCTACTACAATACTCACGTGTGACAATCGTATACGATTGTCAAGCTTCGACCGTACGGTTAATCATATTCAGATGTGCACGAGTAGTGACAAACTCTTCGCGAATATCCAGGCAGGGTTATACGACATGCAATAGGATACACGATCTCGGCGCTAAGTCTCTCTCACGTGTGACAATCGTATACGATTGTCAAGCTTCGACCGTACGGTTAATCATATTCGAATGTGCACGAGTAGTGACAAACTCTTCGCGAATATCCAGGCAGGGTTATACGACATGCAATAGGATACACGATCTCGGCGCTAAGTCTCTCTCACGTGTGACAATCGTATACGATTGTCAAGCTTCGACCGTACGGTTAATCATATTCAGATGTGCACGAGTAGTGACAAACTCTTCGCGAATATCCAGGCAGGGTTATACGACATGCAATAGGATACACGATCTCGGCGCTAAGTCTCTCTCACGTGTGACAATCGTATACGATTGTCAAGCTTCGACCGTACGGTTAATCATATTCGAATGTGGACGAGGGTGCTAATACATGCAATGGTATACAAAATGTTTTGAATAACGTATATGAAAATGCATACACTGTAAAATATATAAGATGCCATCACAGATTTACGTTTGTATTCTAGCTAAGCAACTAGAGATCGAAGTTGTCCGGAATTCCAGGATAATACGACAGTATTTTGCGAACTTCTGAGGATAGCAGCGATGGCTCGTGAAGGTATCCCACACTCGTAATGATCGGAATTTCGAATATCTCGGAGTACAGCCAAAGGAAATGCTTGCATGGAGCAGGTCGGGTCCTCGCCATTTCTCGAAAACACGGACACGAACAACGGTATTCCCGTCCAAACTCCAAGAGGTATTCACGGCCATCAGAATCAGGGTGAGAAACTCGGAAGTTATAGACGGTTGCACCACCAGGAACACATTTCCGGATTTGAGTCAGTGCAAGGTTATCGGTCTTAACCATGTTGTGGAGCGCGGTATAGAAATTCGCGATCTTCTTCGTCAAGAAACCCTTGCCACTCGCTTTCACCTTAACACCGTTGCGAAGTCTCTCCTCCACGTCCATCTCCGAATTCTCCGATCTCAGCAGATGTCCTCGCGCCTCTTCCGGGGTCACATCCTCATAGGCAACGCAAACACCAAGAGAACAGAGACGAGTCTCCTCACTTTCCAGGATCTTTGTGTCCGCTGCAACGAGAAGTTTGGGTACACTGTTCGCCCCCCCCTCGGGCAGTCCAGGCATCGAAACGTGACAACAATACCATGGGTTTTTTACACATTTCCACGAGCAGAATATAATCCTACGGATCGGGGGAGTGGTCCTCACTTCGCGAACTTGACCCTTTTTAAGAGTTAAGTTCTTTGCTGGAAAATAATAGGTCAAGCTTCCAGTGTACCCAATAGTCAGCTGCCCTTTCGCGATTGGGATGTCGTGACGAGAACCATTAGACTTCCGTCCATAGCATTTACCGTTAGTGCCTGCCCGCATGACGTGAAGCAGGGAAGGTTGGAAGTCCCCACCAGCTTCCGGGTAAACGCGAACTAAAGTACGCTCCGGACGTGCCGCAGAGGTAGGTCTTGCCGCCGAGGTAGGTCTTGCCGCCGAGGTAGGTCTTGCCGCAGAGGCAGGTGGCACCGCCGAGGTAGGTCTTGCCGCCGAGGTAGGTCTTGCCGCAGAGGCAGGTGGCACCGCCGAGGTAGTGCGCGTCTTCTTGGAGGCGACGCCTTCCGAGGGAAGTTCCGCAGGGCGTTTGCGCGAAACCCCCCCATGGTTTACCTTATCTGGACGGTGCGTGTCCGTTGCAGGGATGCCCCTCTGTGGAAGCCATCCTGTCGCGCCAGCACGAACTGTTTGCATTAATTCGCGACCATCTGCAAACTCTGCCTGAGTAAGGACGCCTTTAACCCACTTATCCTCCAATGAACGAATACGACCTTGCACGCACAACAAGTGCTTTGATGAGTTCTGCCGGTTCATCGCCAGGCAAATCTGTCGAATCTGCATAAGGCTATCGAATTCCACCGACTCCAACAAGGTGGAGTAGTATGCCCCCCACGATCTCCACTTCGCGTGCATGCTTTCCGCAAGGCATACACGCGGTCGTTGGATTTCGGCGGTCATGTCTTCGGTTTGTTCCTTGAATTGCGACAGAATGTGCTGCGCGTGCCGTATTTGGAAAACGAAGTACGCATTCAATTTTGGCTGATTCGACCTGCCACATTTCTCAGCATACCAGGCGAAGATGGCAGTTTCACAGGACACCTTGGCCTCGGGAGTAGAGTAAATCCATCGCTGTAACAGGTCTTTGTGCACGGCATGGAGATCTGATGGAATAAGAGATTCGATCTTATGTAAGTTCTGCCCCCAATGGAACGTGCACTCCAGATTGTTACGGTCATCTTGGTCTGGCCAAACTTTCTTGATTGCTGCCCAGTTAGCACCTGTGCCCCAAATATTAATCAGTTCTTGAAAACCAAGCATATCATGCGTAGGTTTACACGGTGCTGACAGCAACTGACAATCGTATACGATTGTCAGAACCGTGTAACTTACAAGCTCTCCCATTGAATATCCAGGCAGGGTTATACGACATGCAATAGGATACACGATCTCGGCGCTATGTCTCTCTCACGTGTGACAATCGTATACGATTGTCAAGCTTCGACCGTACTGTTAATCATATTCAGATGTGCACGAGTAGTGACAAACTCTTCGCGAATATCCAGGCAGGGTTATACGACATGCAATAGGATACACGATCTCGGCGCTAAGTCTCTCTCACTTGTGACAATCGTATACGATTGTCAAGCTTCGACCGTACGGTTAATCACATTCAGATGTGCACGAGTAGTGACAAACTCTTCGCGAATATCCAGGCAGGGTTTGAAAATTATCCTCTTAAACCCATTGAAATTATGATCTTAAACTTACCTGCTGCATCTCCCATGAAGCCGTAGAATAATACTTCCTCACGCGGGTGTTCGGCTGCTACCGTCTTCTTCACCAATGTCCAAAACAGTACCTGTGTTTCGGTACAGTCTTTGGGTACGTTCATGGTGGCAATAGTGAGCAGAGCGTTGGCCTCAATGGAGAACACGTGCGCCCCCATCGTCACCCAATCCCCAGAAACCTTGCGATGCACGAAATCCAAGTGGACGTACGCTGAGCGGAGGTAGTCGTCGCTACTTTTCGGGTGCATGCGACGCACGAGATCGACACCTCCATCCACTCCGACACTGGACATAACGAACGTGTGCGCAAAACTGTCGATGTTCCCCTCGTCCGCGAAAGATTGCAGTAGGCCCTTACCGTGCTTAGCAGCCCATTGGGAAACGGCTTGCATGCCCTCATCCTGTCGACGACCTCGAACGAAATTCTGGTCCACGGCCTTATCAATCACGTTCATTTTCCTGGCGATGCCTGGTAGCTGGCTGGGGTGAAAAGAAGAGTCTTTTGGAAAAACGGTTTCCGCGAGTAGAGACCGTTTTAACTGGCACACGTTTCGCACTCCACCGGTATTTAGAACCTCCTCAGCCCTAGCCTTAGCCGTTTTTATCTCATTCACGCTGGGGTTGTCGGTGGACAGCACGGAATGGTTGTGTCCAAAGGGGCTGGTAGACAGCATGAGGATGTTGCCTTCGGAGTCTTCTGCGACGGTTACGACAAACGGACAATTGCCGGAATGAGTAGGCGCAGCGTTGCAAAGGGCGCACACCAGATTGTGTTTTTTGAAGGAACCGTTGAATTGGGAACGGTTCCGCTCACCCGTAGTACGAAATACGACACATGCATCGTTCTCACAGGATAAAGCCCCTCCGCATCGCGTAGTTCTACTAACACGGCCTTTGACAAGCTTTTTGTTATTAGAACGCATCCAGGTCTGCGGATCGTATTTTAAGAAATCCTTCCATGGAGAGAAAACTCCAGCACGTGGCTTATAAAGTACCCCCGGAAGTAGAGGCACTGGGAGTTCGTCGACAACCTCTTCTGAAGGAACTGGCGCTACATCTTGAGTCAAATCAACAGACTGTGAAAAATCTATCGGAATAGCTGGTCCGGTATAGGATGTATATTCAGATTTGACCTTGTGTTTGAGTTGTCCCGCGCTGGAGGTTTTCGTGGATTCATTTGAGTCTTTTGGAGGTGGAGGCGATTCGGTCAAGTCACAAACCAAATGTTCTCGCTTTATCTCATCAGGGCGAGGTGGAGAAGCTGAAGCTTGGGAAGATTCATGGGTGGCAGTATCGACATTCACACAACCGGTCTTGACGCCACTAGATCCGGGGGTTGAACTGGCGCCAGCAATCACGAGTACGACAGCCCCATCAGGGAACACGGTGCCGAGCTCCACAGTTTGCACGTCTTCTGTTGTACGCAAGTGAACAAGCATCGGAGTATCGGTAAGGGTTGGAAACAAGGCCTGTAGTAACTGAAGAGAGATTGGCACCGCATGCGGGACATCCAAAGCATGGCTACCGTATCGCAGGGAAGTCGGCATGGTGCCCTAAAGTACCATGAGAAATGAATTATTTCATGAAAGGAATACTTTATATAGACATGGGTTCAGTGTATATTTTGATGAACCTACCCGTCGTATACGTGAGTCACGTGTGACAATCGTATACGATTGTCAAGCGCTGTCGGTGGGTTCGTCTCTCTGACGCACGAACCTACCCATCGTATACGTGAGTCACGTGTGACAATCGTATACGATTGTCAAGCGCTGTCGGTGGGTTCGTCTCTCTGACGCACGAACCTACCCATCGTATACGTGAGTCACGTGTGACAATCGTATACGATTGTCAAGCGCTGTCGTTGGGTTCGTCTCTCTGACGCACGTTTGACACTCGCATACAACTGGGTTATACCCCCTGAGTCCCTGGTTAGGGGGGGAGGGGGGAGTCAGTGTATGTTCCTTAAGTATGAAGAAAAAATCAAAATTTTCTTAAGTATGGGAAAACGCAGGCGTCGACGCGGACCGACGCGTTACACTCCTTAAGTATGGGCTTAAGTATGGGAGCCCCAATTTGCTAAATCTTAGAATGTTAAGAATGTTTGGGCCGTTCGGGCCGTTCGGGCCCGAACGGCCCGAACGGCCCGAACGGCCCGGCCCGAACGGCCCAATACATACACCCCTGGGACAGTCTCCCTTGGATCATTCCAACTTTCAGACTGCCCAACAGGGCTCCTACGCACCCTCTCAGGTTGGGTGTATACAGGAACCGGCGGGGAATATTCCCTTCATCGGCAAGCGAGCGCACTTACCCGTTCGTCACAACCATTCGTGTGGACAGGGAATTGATGGCAATCATCGGCGTTACCCGCCGTACGTACATCAACAAAAACCTTCAATGATGTATACGATGACAGTCTACGACCCGTACTCAGCTTCAAACTGGACGTCACCCCGAGGACGTCCTTTAATTGCACAGGCTATTTCCGTTCTTCCCATAGAGCAACAACGACTTTGGTGGCTGCACCATGACGGAGGCTACATGCTACATCGAGCGAACCCTCTACAGCTATGCCTGCGATGGTCGCTCCTCCTGCTGTCATGAACCTGGACTTCAACATCGAGGCGGCTGGCACGGAAAACACCACCGTCATGGCTACGGATCTTGTAGAATCCTTGCTGCCATTAAAATCACGTGTTCCCCGTCTTCCCGAGAAAAGTTTCAGTTGGCGGAAGAAGTTGTGCGTAATACTTGGTTTTCAAGAACTGATTAATATTTGGGGCACAGGTGCTAACTGGGCAGCAATCAAGAAAGTTTGGCCAGACCAAGATGACCGTAACAATCTGGAGTGCACGTTCCATTGGGGGCAGAACTTACATAAGATCGAATCTCTAATTCCACCAGATCTCCATGCCGGGCACAAAGACCTCTTACGGCGATGGATTCACTCTACTCCCGAGGCCAAGGTGTCCTGTGAAACTGCCATCTTCGCTTGGTATGCTGAGAAGTGCGACAGGTCGAATCAGCCAAAATTGAATGCGTACTTCGTTTTCCAAATACGGCACGCGCAGCACATTCTGACGCAATTCAAGGATCAAAGCGAAGACATGACCGCCGAAATCCAACGACCGCTTGTATGCCTTGCGGAAAGCATGCACGCGAAGTGGAGATCGTGGGGGGCATACTACTCCACCTTGTTGGAGTCCGTGGAATTCGATAGCCTTATGCAGATTCGACAGATTTGCCTGGCGATGAACCGGCAGAACTCAACAAAGCACTTGTTGTGCGTGCAAGGTCGTATTCGTTCATTGGATGATAAGTGGGTTAAAGGCGTCCTTACGCAGGCAGAGTTTGCAGATGGTCGCGAATGAATGCAAACAGTTCGTGCTGGCGCGACAGGATGGCTTCCACAGAGGGGAATCCCTGCAACGGACACCCACCGTCCAGATAAGGTAAACCATGGGGGGGTTTCGCGCAAACGCCCTGCGGAACTTCCCTCAAAAGGCGTCGCCTCCAAGAAGACGATCACTGCCTCGGCGGTGCCACCTGTCTCTGCGGCAAGACCTACCTCGGCGGCAAGACCTACCTCGGCGGCAAGACCTACCTCTGCGGCACGTCCGGAGCGTACTTTAGTTCGCGTTTACCCGGAAGCTGGTGGGGACTTCCAACCTTCCCTGCTTCACGTCATGCGGGCAGGCACTAACGGTAAATGCTATGGACGGAAGTCTAATGATTCTCGTCACGACATTCCAATCGCGAAAGGGCAGCTGACTATTGGGTACACTGGAAGCTTGACCTATTATTTTCCAGCAAAAAACTTAACTCTTGAAAAGGGTCAAGTTCGCGAAGTGAGGACCACTCCCCCGATCCGGAGGATCATATTCTGCTCGTGGAAATGTGTTCAAAACCCATGGTATTGTTGTCACGTTTCGATGCCTGGACTGCCCGAGGGGGGGGCGAACCGTGTACCCAAACTTCTTGTTGCACCGGACACAAAGATCCTGGAAAGTGAGGAGAGTCGTCTCTGTTCTCTTGGTGTTTGCGTTGCCCATGAGGATGTGACCCCAGAAGAGGCTCGAGGACATCTGGTGAGATCGGAGAATTCGGAGATGGAGTGGAGGAGAGACTTCGCAACGGTGTTAAGGTGAAAGCGAGTGGCAAGGGTTTCTTGACGAAGAAGATAGCGAATTTCTATACCGCGCTCCACAGCATGGTTAAGACCGATAACCTTGCACTGACTCAAATCCGGAAATGTGTTCCTGGTGGTGCAACCGTCTATAACTTCCGAGTTTGTCACCCTGATTCCGATGGCCGTGAATACCTCTTGGAGTTTGGACGAGAATACTGTTGTTCGTGTCCGTGTTTTCGAGAAACGGCGAGGACCCGACCTGCTCCATGCAAGCATTTCCTTTGGCTGTATTCCGAGATATTCGAAATTCCGATCATTACGAGTGTGGGATACCTTCACGAGCCATCTCTGCTATCCTCAGAAGTTCGCAAAATACTGTCGTATTATCCTGGAATTCCGGACAGCTTCGATCTCTAGTTGCTTAGCTAGAATACATACGTAAATCTGTGATGGCGTCTTATATATTTTACGGTGTATGCATTTTCATATACGTTATTCAAAACATTTTGTATACCATTGCATGTATTAGCACCCTCGTCCACATTCGAATATGATTAACCGTACGGCAGTTGTCACACGTGAGAGAGAGCCGAACTTAGCGCCGAGATCGTGTATCCTATTGCATGTCGTATAACCCTGCCTGGATATTCGCGAAGAGTTTGTCACTACTCGTGCACATCTGAATATGATTAACCGTACGGTCGAAGCTTGACAATCGTATACGATTGTCACACGTGAGTATTGTAGTAGATTTATTTATAGATTTTTTATCTATATATACTAGGAAAATATTAAAATAATTCATAATTTTACAGATGTCTACAGGGAGATTATCAAGAGTCAGAAAGCCCACTGCTAAGGCACAGGCTGTGGCTGCCGGGCGTGAGGGAGGTGCGTACCTGCAGCCCTATAAATGCATGTCGGGGTGTCATTGATTTCATTATTGCATGGCTCGTACAAAACAAACCGCTCGAAAGAAATTCGGAGGCTCAATCGAAAGAGGAGGCAGAGATTTACAGCGTATGGCCTCCGGAGGTGCACAGGCCTCTCAGAGCGGATCTTTGGCATCCGGTGAAGGTGGTTCAAATGAGTTACCCGCCGCTGGTGTTGCTCCAGGTACCGCAGGAGATGCCACTCCAGTCGCAAGTGGAGATGCCATTCCAGTCGCAAGTGATCCTCAAGCTACAGCAAAATCGCCAAGAAGGCTGACTATTGAAGTTGGTGCGCCGAAACCAGCTCAGCAACCACCAGCTGAGCAAGTCGTTGCGCTAATGCTCGAGTATGCCGCTACAAATAAACAGAAGGAGAAGAAAGACCTCGAGAGAGGAATTCTGGCCCTTGTGGAAGGTGGAGATGGTGGGGAGATAGTTGATACAGCTGTTGCATTACTGAAGACTCAGAACGCGACTAAAACTGCTAGCACTCTTAAAAGAATGCTAGGTAAGAGAAAAGCTGATGCAGATGCAGCGCCAGAGGCAGCGCCAGAGGCAGCGTCAGCTCCTGCACCCGAGGCTTCGGGGAGTGCACCACCGCGAAAGCGTCGTGACAAAGGTAAGGCAGCAATATCTGGGACCACTGGTGACGACAACAGGCAAGACTACCACTTCCCAGGACCGTTGAATATCAAAAAAGTGATCGAACAATGGACTTATCGTCCCGCGCCTAATTCTCGAGAAGACAAAAAGCTTCCAGAAGTTGCCCCTCTTGGCTTGCTGTTACATCCTGCTGATGTTGAAGGGGACGCAAACCAACTTTCGTTTACCCGCGCGACTTCACAAGAGGGAATAGAGAAGCAGAAGAAGGTCATCATGGAGCGATGGGAGGTGGACAAATCACATGTCATCGCGTGGTGGACTGGACACTATTACACGGAAGAAGAGTATAGGCAAATGCTCATGTCCAAGTTTTATCCCGGTGAGGCATTGCTTGTCAGCACTAGTATTATGCAAGGGTTCGGGACTTTCCTACAAAGCTCGACAATCGTATACGATTGTCAGACCTGAGTTCATTTCGGTTGCTTGCAGCGGCGGATGCGGAGGCTCCTGAGGAAGTAAGCAACTTCGAGAAAATGGTGATCAATCTGGAAAAAGACTATCTCAACCTATTCGATAATGATCCTGACGACTACAAGAGGTGGGTGAACAAGAAGTTCATGCGAATGCAGCTTGTCGTGGTGGATGGCCAGCATCGCTATGACGCCTGGCTTGACCTTGTCCTGCTGGACGCAAGGAAACGTAAAGCATTCTGGAACGGTACCGGGACCAGTAATAGGTCCTCTCTGGAGGGGTTGGCCACAACGATTACAATTCTGAAGAAAGAAACACCTCTTTGTGTTTTGGTAAGCAATCCTTGTATGATATCGTTTGTTTCATCGTTTCAATAAAATACCGTGTGTACATGAATGAAATTTTTACAAGTTTCGGTTTGCGCAGAGCCTTATCGGGACACTTACGAACACCGACCAAACAGAAAGTCTTGTTGACTCTCACGAACACGATAAATGGATTTTGCTGTTGAATATTGCCGACGCCTCGGAGGATCAACTGGCGCATCTTACACAATTCCCGGTAAGGCAAGCTAGTGCCAAGAGTAACGCTTGGTATCGGAACAATCTGAGCGATACGACCGCGGCGGCCTACTCGAACGAGATTTCCAGGATTCAGGATCGATCGGCAAAAGTTGCCCTCCTCCAATCGCGCGAGCGGGATGCGCAAAAGGTATGAAACTTCCGCGCTCTCTCATGTGTCCTCACCCACGCGTGACAATCGTATACGATTGTCAAGCTTTGGCGCTAGCTTCAGTTCTCACCCACGCGTGACAATCGTATACGATTGTCAAGCTTTGGCGCTAGCTTCGCCCCTGACTCACGCGTGACAATCGTATACGATTGTCAAGCTTTGGCGCAAGCTTCAGTTCTCACCCACGCGTGACAATCGTATACGATTGTCAAGCTTTGGCGCTAGCTTCGCCCCTGACTCACGCGTGACAATCGTATACGATTGTCAAGCTTTGGCGCTAGCTTCAGTTCTCACCCACGCGTGACAATCGTGTCTTCCCCCTTACATGTGTCCAACGTGTCTTGCTTGCAGATTTTGCGGTTACTGGATCCAAAACTGGGAGAGGAATGGCGGAATGAAGCTCTGGAGTTGAAGAACTATCCGAAAGAACTGCAGCCTGTTCTTACCCTAGAGGCTATAAGCACCTCGCTAACAGCCTTAGGGTTTGATGTACGATATTTTTTCTTTGTTCTGAAAGTGGCGAAGGAAGGAGCATTAATGGCCGATGTGGACAAACGGAAGGAGTTCTACCAGAAATATGGGATCAGTTGCAAGGGCAAGTTTTTGACTGGCACTGAGTTCAGCTCGTATTGTCATCGTCTTGGTTTCATCAAGGATGTCATCGAATCTGCCAAGGCCAAGTTTGCCTCGCTGATGGGTTGGACTAAATACCCATATTGGTATAAACACGCAGAGGCTATCAGGGACGTCTATGATGATGATGAGGATACGCAGGAGACTATACTCAAACTAAACGTTGACACCCCTTGGGGACCCTATGACTTTAATGGGGTAACGTACCGTGATTCGCAGCATATGACGTACGTGCAAAATCATCACCATTTTCTTATTCAGGACGTCCACGGAGAGCCTGATTTGGAAACCAAGCTTCTGGTGTGGATGTTAATCCAATCTTCCAACAAATTCTACACTGCACGCTTCGATGAGGTCATGAAGAGCATGATGAAAGCAAAACGATGGAAGCGCGTTGATTCCAAGGAAGGAAGGGCTATATATGGACAAGAGTGTGAATAAGCCATCGCAGGATACCATGCATACCTACAAGACTCTTGTGGATTGCGCTGGTGAGTTAGTCCTCACAAGTATTTTTTTAAGTTGCAGGATTTCAAGTCCTAATGAGAGTTATGTTTTGCTATGCAGCCACGCGTATGATCTTGTGCTACATTCACTCCTTGCCGGGTGACTACATCGAGATTGGAAATGCCCGTCGCTTTGGGGCTACGTTCACGATTCCGAAGCTTTATGGCCCTGCCTACACTGAGGCACCCGTATACGACCCCGCATGGTTTCTGCAGACGTTGGGCATCACCCATACGAAAAGGGGGTTTGAGGAAAACTGCCTGCATTTGCTATGGGCGATTCAAGCAGGAGCTGGGTCTCACATTAATATGGCCCCTGCAGTACTGGCAGCGTCGCGGATGATGGAAGCCAAAGAAATGCCAGATATCAATAACGAGATCGCCGCGTTCAGTGCGAAGGTGACCCCGTTGATACACTTGTGATGATCATGCCATGGGGATGTAAGGTCAGTTGGTAAATCCACTGAGAAGTGTGACAATCGTATACGATTGTCAAGCTCTGGCGTTACCTTGACTTAGAGTCTGCTCTGTCTCTGAGTTCGAAGACTGATTCTGATGCATATTACAGGCCGTTTGGGAATGGCTGGAACTCCGTGTGAAAGCGTCACGCCGGGGCGAGGGGATGCCGGATGCTCTGAACGAAACGGAGATTTTCGATCCTGATTGGGAGCCGAAGAGCGCGGTGATTGAATTCATGGAGCTGAAAATCGAACACAAGGAGCTGCATGCTGCCGAGGGAGTCCAGCAGCCGGTGGACTTCAACAAGTGCCATCACGCGTTGCTGAAGAAGCTTCTGGCGGGTTTGCTGGAGTTCGGAATAAAGGTTAGAGCTGTTCAAATATCTACATTGCAATGTATTAAGTATTTGCTGCGTATGTATTTCAAAGCAGACTGATGAAAGCAATGTTCCACAGGTTAACGAATCTCTCGCCGAAAGGAATAAGGGTGCACGCAGCAATCAAGTCATGGTCAATTGGCGCAATGAAAAAACATTGCAACACGCTCGCTATGGAGTGGATCTGATCTTTGTGGATGGTCCTTTTGGGCTGTTTTCGGAGGTATGGGATACCTATTCAACAGACTTCTACTCATACATGGGTGGTATTTGCATGTCGACTATGGATTATGGTGGCATTGTGATTCTATTCTTACCGGACTCGACTACCCGCAGTAACGTGACTATTAATGGAAAAACCTGCGCGATATCGAGGCAGCAAGCAATCATCGATGCCTTCTGCGCTTCGACCAACGGATGGCCGCTGCAATGGACATGCCACCAAACGGTTCAATACTGGAATCGAGGCGGAGGACGCATAGGTAATAATGCGGCTGGTCCGGTCAGCGTTTTGCAACCGTATGTGTTGCTGCACTTGGTGGAAGATCCCTCAAAGAGTAATAAACTACCGAAGTGGGCCCCGCTGCGAACAACGGTCGGAAAGTTTGCGAACGCGTTCACGAACATCATGGTAAGAATCCTGGTATGCATTCATATCTTGTCATGAATGCAACTCCGCTAAACAAAATTGTCAAGCAGGTGCACTAGCTCAGACACCCAGACTTGACGTGTGACAATCGTATACGATTGTCAAGCAGGTGCACTAGGTCCGACACTCAGACTCGCGTGTGACAATCGTATACGATTGTCGAGCAGGTGCACTAGGTCCGACACTCAGACTCGCGTGTGTTGTCTGTTTATGAACAGGAGGTACCGCTGCCACCTAAGGAGTACCTGAAGAAAGAAGATGGACAAAATATTCGTAGCGTTCAGAAGCCAATCCGTCTTTACCGTGAGCTGATGCGCTTGTACAGCAACATGGATGCTTGTGTTATGGAATTTCCTTGCGGAACGGCTCCAGCCTCCATGGCGGGGTATATGGAGCAAAGGCATGTCCTTTCGATCGACATGGATGCAGAGGTTGTGAAAATGGCCAGAGCACGGTATTCCGAGGTGCTAGCAGGTGACATAGCGCTGATAGAAAAACAAAAGGCCAATGCGGGTGATGACGACGTAATGGAATTGACTGAAGTCGCGGATGCTTTAGGTTTGGAGACTGTGCAGCCAGACACGGGTATGGAGGCTGATCAGCCAGAAGGTTGTTTCGAGATGCCAGACTATCTCGCGGCAGAGTTGCTCGATCACCCCGACCCTGTACCTAGCGTGTAAATCTGCATGAATGCTAGGAAATTTGACACTGGCGGGCTCCGACCCTAGAACCGAGGACACCCACAAAACATACAATTCAGGGTATCACAAAATATCCAATTAATTGTAATAATACAATCTGCGTGCACAATAAAAATGTTGCACATACCCGATCATAAATCGTTCGCTATGATCCATCCCCCGAGCCCATCCGTTGTACTGTCGAGTTCATCTTGTTGAAGTGTTTTTCTTGTATATGTCATGCATTGGCATACTTTGGCAAATAAACTCTCTTCACGGGGAACCGGGTGGAAATAGGAGCGACCAGAGCGCAAATATTGATCAACAATGCGTATCACGCGTGCCGCAAGCCGGCATGTCATGTACACATCGGGGTAACGATTCAAAATTCTATTGGTTGCCGGCGCGTTTGATAAGCTATCGATGGCCCACACCCCAGCGTTTGACAGGTCATCGTAACGGAACAACACACTGATATTTACTAACGGAACATTGGGCACATGGAGCATGGAAACGAATGGGGAGCAGGTATCATCGCCACATCGGATCTGCCATTCCAAGATGGGAAGTGAGGATGATTCTGATCTTTCAGTCGAATTGAATCGCACATGTAAAACATGTTCGTGGGGGGACTCGGGCAGTGGGGTTAAAAGAATGGTGTCCAGCGCGAACATTTTGAGGTGGTCCGCGATTAATTTCGGAGACATGCACATTCCGCTAGGAGCCACCATTTCAGGATACTTTTGATGAAAAATGCTTTGTAGGCGTAGGAGGGAGACATGGGCTCGGTGAATTAAGAGACGAAGGTTGGCGTCATCCATAATAAAAATGTAGGCGGTAAGAAGAGAGCGGGTGATAGCGTTGCCGCAAGGGACTAGCCCAACACTTAGCGCGGGTTGCGCACGCCCGATTATTGTATCATTGAACTGTACGCAGACACATCTTATTCGGCAGAGATTCCCGAGATACGTATATAACGGTTCATTGGAATGATCAGGTCCGTAAGGAATGGCCTGAAAGATTTTTAACAATACGTTGGTCGGAAGATGCATTATGAGTCAAAAAAATGACGTTTATCTATTACTTCAACCCCTTATATTTCGAAACAGCCGAAGGTCGTGGAACCCGGGTCTGACACCCATACTCACGTGCGACAATCGTATACGATTGTCAAGCAGGTGCACTAGATTATGCACTGCGTGTATGGAATGATGAGAACGCTGTATACGGAAGTAGCGATAATGGTAGCTGTGTGGAGTATGCAGGGTATGAATAAAACACTACTTAGAACAATCTGTTATTTTCTTATAATAATTGTTACAATTATCATGTTGTTAAAAGCCAAAGTCCAAGTCCTCGTCTGGCATATCCGCCGCACAGTTGCAAGCTCCTAAATATTGATCTATACTCTCACCGCGCTGCTCCGGTAACAATAAATCATTTATCTTGTCCACAGGTATTTTCAGATTTCTAGGCGTTACCCACCTCCCCGTCCAAGGGTTCCTCGAGGGAAATCGTTCGAGATGCATCAAGGTAAAGAATAGGAAAAACCGAGTTCGGCGTACATAACGGTATCCTGCAGAGATTTCGTCCAAGTCCCAATTTCCCTGAATGATAGGCCTTTCGCAATGCACATATACGTTTTCCGCATTACAGTTTACGCAAGGTGTATGACCGAAAATGGACACATTATTTATCATATCTTCATCCTCGTCAAAACCATCTAACCAAAGCAAGACGCGCTGAACCTGCCGGGTCAGCGCCATTTCTCAGGAAGTTCTTGAACGCGCAAATAAATGATTAAAACTCGCTACAACACGTCTTAAGTAGGCATGGGAGCAAGGTATTTTTTTCCTAACGGCAATTGCACCACTTTCCGTCGTCATCAGGTTCCGGATTACAGCCTGTGCCCTGGTCAATCAACTCCGGAATGAAATCGGTGGGAACCGCCATTGTTTTTGGGGTAAGTGCGCCAGGGTTGGCTTGCGTTGGAGTGTACGTATATTGCGCAGTAGTGGCAGGATACCGATGCGCATCCAACAGTTGAAAATACCATGTTTCCCGAGTCTCGCGGATAAACCTCCATTTAGCCTCAGAGGGGTCATGTGTAGGAAACAGCGCAGGATCGACGAACACTTCTTCGCGATATAAAAACAAATTCCAGGAATGGCACACACAGCATTTTTCGTATTCGATATACATACGTTCAAGTTCAACAAGTGCGTCTTCCATGAACTGAGGAGTATTCATATTGTAGGAGGCTAGGTTGTTACTGCGAAAATAAATGAATAAAAGACATGTAACATTACTTATATAACAATAAACTTCGCGGGACTTCCTTGCAACACGGTGCTGACAATCGTCTACGATTGTCAGAAGTGTCTAGAGGGTAGTTTTGGTATGCACGGCGTGAAAGTTATTGTTTTTCACACATGTACGTATACGGTTTATTTGTGTACACCCACGTGACATAAGTGTTAGCTACAAAGCATACGTCTCCTCATTGCACGCGCTAGCATCAATTATGCGCGTTACGGTGCAGATTCTGAACATACGCCCGCAAACTGCGCATCTCCTTTCATCTTCCTGCAGCAGATCGCTTTCCAGCTCTGTCAGGGCACCGTGCGTAGTTTCGCTGTAGTGGTGTCTATTTCGCCAGCCCCGCCACTCCAAATCTGAGTATCGGTGGTAGATCCACCCGCCCTCATACCAGTACACGAGATGCCTCACCCCGAACCTTTCGCTGGATCTACGGCCGTGGACGTACATCGGCCAAAAACTCCACCAGTGATAGGTCCTGAGATTAACTGCATGTTGCCCGAAGTCCTCCCAGTCTTCTTCAGCTTGTTGCCGCGCTCGCCGCCACAAGCGGAGAATTAAACGGTCTTCAGGAACCCATTGGGCTTGTTGTAACTGGCAGTCGCGAAACGTAAAAGTATCGAAAGGCCATATCCAATACTGCAATATTCCAATATTGGGCATACTGGTGAGGTAGTCTAAGGGGCGGGTTGTGGTTCTATGTGACGAACGCAGATGTGTGCAAATGACCTCCGGTTGCAACTCGTCCAATATATATATTCTAAAACTCTAGGACGCCCCGATACGTCTATGTGAAGCACACCTGACACCCAGACTCACGTGTGACAATCGTATACCATTGTCAAGCGGGTACACTAGGTTCGACAACCAAACTCACGTGTGACAATCGTATACGATTGTCAAGCTCTGTCGTTGGGTTCGTCTCTCTGACGCACGTTTGACAACATACGTAGTCCCTGGTTAGGGGGGGAGGGGGGAGTCAGTGTACATTCCTTAAGTATGAAGAAAAAAATTAAATTTTCTTAAGTATGGGAAAACGCAGGCGTCGACGCGGGCCGACGCGTTACCCTCCTTAAGTATGGGCTTAAGTATGGGAGCCCTATTTTGCGAAATCTTAGAATGTTAAGAATGTTTGGTCCGGTCCGATCCGTCCAACCGGACGGGTGGACGACTGGACGGACCGACTGGACCGATATGAATCCCCCCGCGGAGGTCCATGCCGCGGCAAACTGCAAGGTGCACTGCACCCACGCATCCTTCCCACCACGGGCGGTTCTCGAGCCGCATGCATCGGCTCTGGTGTGCGGCCCCGTGGCAGCGGGGAACATGCCGGAGGGGCAGGTTCCGGCAGGTGGTGCGGCGGCATCGGCATCCGCCGTGCCGGCCCCTGCTATACCTGTCTCGCAGGAGGAGGATGTGAAGCCCGTGCCGCTTCAATCGGCGCGGGTGACTGCCACGACGGACGGTGAGTTCCCTGGGTTCGTTCAGACTGTCAACCACGCCGCCATCGCGCCGGTTGACCTCACCGGCTACGACACCGACGACTACGAGGACTTTGCCGACGGCAGCTTCCGGCTGAAGCCGCGGGGTTCGCCTCCGTCGGCCAATCATGTTTCCGGGCCGCCCGTGGACGAGCAGAGGACCTACGGTTGTGGGAAGCCGCCCTGGGGCTTTCCTGCCACGGTTGGGCCATGGGGAATTCCTTTCCTCCTTTCCCTCGTTCTTTGCATCTCGATCATGGGGGTGGCAGCTGTGCCCAATGCTCAGTCGGCTGCGGGATTGCCTTCGCCTGGTGGTGATCTCGATTGGGAGACTCCGTCAATTTTCTCCACGAATGAATTTGTTGAATCCGTGATCCCGGCTCAGGGTTTCTTTGTGACTGACGATGTGCCGCCGTTTGAGCCGCCTGAGCCCCCTGACATATTTCAGGATCTTGCTCAGGCAGATTTGAGCTTCGACATGGCCTTCTTCTACGGTGTGGCTCTACATGCGAGAGGTCCTTTCGGGAACCCTCCCTTCGGGTCGGACTTGATTGAGACCACCGCTGGCTACTGTCGATTGACTTCTTGTTCACTCTGGATGCACACCAACATGGTGGTGTGCGGAACTCCGGTGACTTCAACAACTTTTATGGTTTATGCTTTTGCTTTTGACATCTACAAGTTATATTCTGGCTTGCTAGCTCGGTGCTTTTCAGTTGTTTAGCGGGTGCACAATGCCCGTAGGTTTCTGCACCTGTGCTAGCTAGAGGGGTTCCAATTTGTGTTTCAGAATTGCACAGTTGGATTAGCAGTTAGGTCTGTCAACCTGGCTCCTGCCCTAACTTATCTTACACTATCTGACTCTCCTAGACAGTCACCACCCACAGTGTTGGGGCGGTGTGCTGAAATCTGTATAGGCAGCCCTGACTGGGAGTCCCGGTCAGGCCCCTATGACAGACTCCTAGGACCAACACTGGACTGCTGACTGATCTATAGGTTCTGCTGGAATATCGGTATCGACAGTCGAGATCGACCTCGATATCGATATCCCGGTCTGTCACCTTTGGTGGGTCACACGTGACAGTTCCTAGAGAATAACCTTATATTCCATCTAATGTTATTCTCGTGGCTTTCGGTTCATCCCTTGCTCGCACGCCTCACTGCCTGAGACTGCTTTTCTAGCAGGTTATGAGCCCACTCACCTCCGAGTGTTTATTTTTCTGATTGTATGGACGGTCATATTTAGCTTATTTCCGTTCGTTTCAGTCCGGGTGTGATTCACCCGCCCACGATTTATTCAGGAAAGCTAAGGAGGCCGGGTAATTTTTCTGGTAAATTACCGGGACGGTAATTACCAGGTAAATTACCGGTATTACCGACCCCCACAATCGTCTTACCTGCCATACTTAAGAATTTACCGGTAATTTACCATGGTCATACGGTATTACCACGATAAATTATACTGGTAAGATCTTAATTACCGTCGATCTTACCACCCGCATTTATGTCAGATCCGCAGATCCGCGGTTAACATTTTCCGTAAGAGAGCATAGGCAACGGAAAATCACTATCTGAAGTTCTGAACGAAATTTTCATCATAACCATTCGCCGGCATCATGGCCACGGGAGCCTCAGCTGCGGGTGGCAGTATGTCCCTTGCTTCCAATGACAACGAAACATTACACGATTGGAAGGACGTCTCTACAGGCAAAGTTATCCAGGTCCCACAGGATATCTTGGAAGCGTTAGAAGCGCCTCTCCGTGGTCAGTCGAACTTTGGGAAGCAGCATACGTTCCTGCTCTCCTTATTTCACGACGTCCCTGCATATCACCAAACGTTGCACCCGGTTAAAACTTGCGCCCAAAATGTGCGCACTACCCGCGCCGGCGAAGTGAAGCTAACAGTTGTACCTATTTGATGGCAACATATGATGACACATTCCATATGTAGGTAAATTTTGTGATGATAATACGATTATTTCCCTTGTCAATGATAGCTTGGATTGTACAATGATTGCTAATTGAAAATTGAAATACGTATCCTTTCCATATGAACGTTAGTGAGCAAAGTGAGCTCATCTAGACTTACATTTTGGTATATTGTTTGTTGCCATGCGCGTAATATATCACAAACGACGACACACTTTGTCTATGTATCTGATTTCCATCTGATCTGATTCTGATCTGATTCTGATTATGTTTGATTGACAACCTTGGTTGCATGTGCTATAGCACGCACCCCAACAGTTCTAATGATCATTAGGTATCCATAGAAATCGAAAAAACAGTTTTTGAGTCCCGCGGCAAAATTTAGGTAATTTTGTGCATATTCATGTCTGTCAGTACTTCTCTGTAAACTGTGTCGCTTTATAATGTGCGTGCATGGCGTTGCATGTGCTATAGCACGCACCCCAACAGTTCTAATAATCATTAGGTATCCATAGAAATAAAAAAAAACGTTTTTTGAGTCCCGCGGCAAAAGTTAGGTAATTTTGTGCATATTCATGTATGTCTGCACTTCTCTGTAAAATGTGTCGCTTTATAATGTGCGTGCATGGCGTTGCATGTGCGATAGCACGTACCCCAACAATTATACTGATCATTAGGTATCCATAGAAATCGAAAAAAACAGTTTTTTAGTCCCGCGGCAAAATTTAGGTAATTTTGTGCATATTCATGTCTGTGTGCACTTCTCTGTAAACTGTGTCGCTTTATAATGTGCGTGCATGGCGTTGCATGTGCGATAGCACGCACCCCAACAATTATAATGATCATTAGGTATCCATAGAAATCGAAAAAAACAGTTTTTTAGTCCCGCGGCAAAATTTAGGTAATTTTGTGCATATTCATGTCTGTCTGCACTTCTCTGTAAACTGTGTCGCTTTATAATGTGCGTGCATGGCGTTGCATGTGCGATAGCACGCACCCCAACAATTATAATGATCATTAGGTATCCATAGAAATCGAAAAAACAGTTTTTTAGTCCCGCGGCAAAAGTTAGGTAATTTTGTGCATATTCATGTCTGTCTGCACTTCTCTGTAAACTGTGTCGCTTTATAATGTGCGTGCATGGCGTTGCATGTGCGATAGCACGCACCCCAACAATTATAATGATCATTAGGTATCCATAGAAATCGAAAAAATCAATTTTAGATTCCCAAGGCAAAAGTTAGGTATTTTTGTGCAGGCGGTAATACTTTGGTAATACCAAGCAAAGTATTACCGGTAAATTACCCGGTATTACCAACCCCCATTTTCAAATTACCGGTAATGTGGCCACCTTAAGGAAAGCACCTCTGGTGGGGGAGGCGTGCGACTAGCTTAGATGCCGGAAGTTGTTTCTTTGCCTGGCACCCTGGGAGAGGCGGTGGCTCTCCTGGCATCGGCGGACAGTAAGTTGGAGAAGGGGGCATCTCTGGGGCATCGGAAGTTGCTGTCAGTTTGCTCCATGTTGCGCGGCGTGATTTCTTTTTATCAGAGCGCTGCAGCCGCTGTTTCCGCTTCTCCAGTCCCTGGCGTGGGCATTTCGATTGGGCCAGATTGTTTGGAGACCCCGCCAGTCATTTTGCAGATTTCTATTGCGTCTGAGGGCGTTGGGGTTGGTGGTGCGATTTTATCGACGCACTACCAACCCACCTCTGTGCTCTCAGCTGACTGTGAGACCCAAGTTTCGCTCGTCGATCTTGGGTCCGATGTTTTTACGCAAACAGCATTCATTCCGCAGAATTTGCCACGGACCCCCTTGGCTCGCGCTGAGCCGAGGGAGCACGCTCGCACTATTGTGCGGCGTGAAGTTATTCATCGCTATCTCGACTCTCGGCCGGCAGGGTCCTTTGCTGCTGGCGCTACTGCTTTTCAGAGCCCCGATGATTTTTCGACCGATCATGTGGATGCTCTTTGCGGTTCGGTAGATGATCAAGATGACTCCCAGAACCCTCCAGGGTACTGGGACGAGTCTGATTTTGAGGACGAGAATGATGGGTCTCAGAACGCCCTCCAGGGTACTGGGACGAGTCAGATTTTAGTGAAGAAGAGTATTTTTCGGAATCCGCTGTTTCTCTACCCCACTTGGGAGTTTCTCACTCCGGTGCTCCCCTCGAGCCTGGAGTTGATTCGTTCGAGGAGCCAGCAGATGACTCTCCACTTGGAGAGAGCAATATTTCTGATAATTACGAGCAGTCGGAGGCCTGGGACGACGAGGCCAACGACGATTACGAAACCGCTGAGGGCGGTTACACCGCTGCGGAGTGGGAGGCTTGGGAGGCCTCCCACAACGCGCATGGGCATGATCACGTAGACCACCAGCTCTACCAGGGTGGTCCGGGATTTTCCGACGATTCTGCTGTCGGCGGACAGTCTGACTTCGTGGATTACGACGACGATTATGGTGACCATGGGGACTACGACTCTGGTGGTGCCTACGATGGCTACGATGATGGTGGCTATTACTATTGATTGGTTTCTCTTTTATTTCTTTGCGACGTATCCGGGCGCGACGGCATTATATCTCTTTTAATTGTTGATTTACTCACGACACTTGTCGGCTGTACTTTATTTCTTTGCTTCAGTTGATTTACTCGCGACACTAGCTGGCGGCGGCTCTATTTATTTCTGGTTGGATCCGGCACAGTATTATTCTCTGTGATTCGATGTGCACCGTTGTAAGACCCCAGAGGAGGGCAATTTTGGTAACGGCATTTATTTCGGGAATCCTACTAGTACCATTCGCCAGCAGAGATCTTAGCCGTTGACCAGACACGAGCGTGCTCTGAATTGCTTGATGACATCAGAGATTTGACTGCAAGACCGAACACGAGCGTGCTCTGAATTTATGGGAATCAGCAGATTTTTTTACCGTTTAGACGTCCACTCGACGGGCAGATTTTGAAAATTGAAACTTAGCCACTCAGCATTTGTTTACCTAGTTGTCATTATAGCATGCACTATATGCTTACTTGTGATCTTGTGGGTTAGCACTCCGGACTGTGACATGCTGCTGACTAGATAACTATTCAGGCTTGGAGCCTTAACACTTAACTAGTCAGGGTGGTGTGTTTGTCACTGTCACTAGCTTGTGTGTCCCACCTCAGGTGAGGTGGTGTGCTGGAATATCGGTATCGACAGTCGAGATCGACCTCGATATCGATATCCCGGCCTGTCACCTTTGGTGGGTCACACGTGACAGTTCCTAGAGAATAACCTTATATTCCATCTAATGTTATTCTCGTGGCTTTCGGTTCATCCCTTGCTCGCACGCCTCACTGCCTGAGACTGCTTTTCTAGCAGGTTCGTGCTGTGACACACGCTGTGTCACAGGTAGGCTAGACTCCGAAACCGTCCGAGACCGTTCCGGGTATATCTAGCTTAGGGTTTATTTATCTTATGAGTTTATCCACACAGTTCGGGAGTTTCTGATATCTAGTGAACTAGGATATTCCAGTACCGAGTGACACTCGGTGACATCAAAGGTTTGGACTGTCACAGTGACAATTCCAACAAGAATGGATCGTCACTAAATCCAGAGATGGCCATACGCGATAACGTGCGGTGAAGGCGGAATTCTCAATGTCGACGTCAACTAGTATCGCGGGTCTGCTCGGTGTCGGGGGGATCAATCCAGACAGTCGGTTCCGAGGAGGGGCCTCGTCAAGCAAGGAAACGCGTCGCCGTGCCATCCGTAGCGCGCGGCGGGCCAATTTGATCGGGAAACAGAAATGCTCCCAAGGTGGGTGAGTATACATATATAATAATGATACACACACACACATAAACATAAACAACAGGTGGCACACGAAAATCACGGAAGGCTAAGATAGATAAAATGAAATATGATAAATAAATTCTGTGAACCAAAATATAGGGTTCCCAAGGAAAAAGAGAACTTCTCGCAAAATTAAGTAAATCAAGCGATGAAAAAGTGGATTTGGGGTAGAATCTTGCGGGGAGAGACGGGGATAACGTCGGTGAAGTCAAAAACGTCGTGCGGTAAGCCAGGTTTGCGCCAGAAGGAGTGTTGCCGGCCAGAAAGTCAAAGGTGTTGCGGCAAAGCGGCATTTCCGGGTCGTTGATGCCGGAGTGGTAGCGCGACATCTCGGTAAATATGTCGGAGCGGCAGTCGGCGTAGTTCGACGAGACTCTTGGTGTCGGTAATCGGTAATCGGTGTTGGTACTTGGTAGCCGACAAATCGTCAAAATTCACACGATTAATCTTATTTTGGACCCCGATGATTAATCGCCGATTCCTTAACACTCGTAGGTAGCCTTAACACCCGTAGGACTATAAGAGTACTCATACATACACGACTTGTAAAGCTATTATCAGTACACATTTTACACATATAACCATCCAACCATGTACCCGCTCGATCCGATGTGAATTTGATTAGTTATACCATACATACATAGGAAGCCATGATGATGATTTTCAACGACCTCCTTGATTGTAAACTGGAGGACTTCGCGGTCGCCACCTTACTTGATCCGCGATACAAGTCTTTCAGGTTTAAGTACGCGGACAGATGGATGCGAGGTAACCCCACTTCCTCACAACGTTTGCTTTCCTTATTATTGTTGTGGTTATTGTATTGTAGATTTATGCATCCACATGCTTATAGGCGGTAGCGGTGTGGCGTGGGTGCTTTTACAGGGAGATTTACTCGGCAGCAAGGTGAAACGTGGGCTGCAAATATTTTTGAAAAAGATTGGCAGCCGGAGACGATTGATGAGAAGCCCATGGGGAGCAAAAAACGGGAGTTGGATTGCAGTCGGGCACAGGTGGTAACGGCGACTTCTTTTTGGCCGATGACTCGGATGATGAGGAGATCTTGCCAACTTGTGCTCAGGAATCCGAGAAGGAGGAAGATGAGCTGGCACAATACCTTGCTTTGCCAGATGCTAAGAAAGATGTTGACTTGCGGGAGTGGCTTTCTAGAAAGAGCAAGTTTCCACACTTGTCTCGCATGGCCCGACAATTTTTGGCTGCACCTGCCTCCACAGCAGGTGTGGAGCGTGCATTTTCCGCCGTGACAAGCATGCACTCAGACTTGAAGAAGCAGCGGGAAGAGGGCACTATTGAGCACACGTTGATGGCAGCTATGAACTAGAACGCTTCTCCATAAGTTTTTGTAGAAATGGTGTTGTGCGCCTATTGTTAGTCTCTGTGTTCATTGGTTAGTACCTTAGTAGTTAGACGCTTAGAACCTTACTACCTTAGCAGTTTCAACGCTAGACAAGGAAGGGCCCTGAGTGCCCCTTCCAAGATGTGTGCTATTTGTATAATTAACTTTGCATACCTGCTTACCTATTTGCTCAGCTTCAAGATCATAATCTCATATCGGTTCATATCGATTATCGGAATATCGGTTCAAGAGTTAGGATATCGGTATTGATCGATAGGGCTTGCGGTGATATCAAAATCGATCAATTGTTATATGTGGCATATCGGAATCGATCGATTATTCTTAGTAAGATATCGGAATCGATCGATAAGCAGACTTTAACATTGAAATTGATTGATTTGAAAGATGAATTTATCGGAATCGATCGATAACACTTTTGCCAACCGATTACTCACCTTGGTGACAGATGTCAAGATCACAAGATGGCGGGGCACTCAAGGGCGAGGGGTGAAACTAGGACAGACCAGGCCGCCCCCATACAGTGGGGAAAGTCTGGTCCTGCATGACAATTCCCAGACTCAAATTAACATACTTCCCGATGCGGAAACCAACCGCGCACCCATAATGCGCACCACCTACTCAACCGGCGGTGTTTAGCCAAGCATGGCCAAACTCGGTAGTGGATAAAACGTGGATGGGTCCACGACCTAGCGGTATACAACCGGTATGTCCCTCGGAAGTGATATACGATCAAAATACACGGAAAACCAGGCTTCGGATAACGGATAACTTAGAAGTGTGTAATAATCTGAGATAATAGAAACCTAAAACCTCGCTCGGTCGGTCGGTCGGAACTATTGAGAATTGTACTCCTACTCTACAAACATACTACTGCTACTGTCACTACCTCTGGACGGACTTGAGTCCTAGGGTTCATGGGCCTGCCTGTCACGGCTGCTTGAGTCCTAATGCCCGGATCTCGACACGTGTCGGTGGGTACATAGTTAAACTATCGTTGCGCTATTATCGATAATACTATGTCTTGAGCCTATGTTAGATGAATGCATATCAACTTAGAAGTGTTAGCGTTGTGAACCCGGTTTAAACTCTACAAGGGTCATCATTTCAGGTTCAAATCGAGCATGCGTTCGGGTTAACGCACCATCATAGCAACCGCTACCCGCAAGTAGCCTTGGCAAGTTTTACAAATTCTGGATAGGAAAAGTCAACGGCATTATATACATCAAAGAAGGGTTAGTGCATTTAGCTAATAAACGGTAAATAGCTAAAGACGTGTAGTGACGGTGATATCAATAGGCGAAGGATATGTTGATAGGGGAACACTTCTCGCGAACCCGCCTGAGGCGTGCACCTCTCTCCGGGCCGCGGGGCACAAAAATAGATATTTTTAAAAATGTAATTTTTCTACTAACTGTGCTCGCAGGATGCTGGAGCTGGACCACATGGACCACGCAAAAGGCGACATGTCAGACGGCGCAACGGCTAGATGCAGATTTGGCCCGACACTGCCCCGATTCCTGTCTTTCTGACCCGTTTCCATGCCGTACTAACTGGGTTTTGAAAGCGCAGGGCACAAAGCAGAACGAAAGGCGGCACCCAACCGTACTCAACCGTAGACTCAACCGTAGCGGCACGCCGAAAGGCCCAACAGTAGAGCTCAGCGAAAGCGTCAACAGTAGGCTAAAAAACGGGGAAAAAATGAACTCCAGAGGTGCGATCAAGAGGACATCCAGAGGCTCCCCACTTGTGGGGCAGAAGGGCGGAAAAGGGGGGAATCCACCACGTAGGAACAGAGAGCTGTTGGATGAGGAGCAGACCGGCACGCTGCTCAGGCACTTTCAGGGGAAGGACCATGCAGCCACGGGAACTTTCACTGACGGCGCGCATCTACCGCAGCTGCCCGACGACTTCAACCACTGCCTAAACGCCTTCATCGAAAAATACTGCAGTCAGCACGGTGAGAAAACGGCGCTGGAGGCGAGGGCGGAATATTTCAGCACTGCCTACCCAGACAGGCGGCTTGAGTACACCCAGTGCTCGCAGGGCTACCCACTGGAGAATCCGTACGGCGTGCGGAACGAAAAGGGGGAGACCATCTACACCCTTCTGCAGAACTGTGCCGAAATCCAACCCAGTGAGATAGACGAATATTGCATCCCAAAGGGCGGGCAGGGACACATCGTTGTGGCCCCACTGCGTTCATATGGGCCTCTGGTGGTAGAGTATTTGCAGCATATGACAGCGGCCGTCAGGCACTTTCACCAACTTGGAGAAGGAACCATGGTAATCTCCCAAGAGAACCCACCTGCAATACGGTGGGTGGGGGATAAGGTGGCCGCCATCCGCCTCACTTTTGTGAAACCAGAATACGCAGCAACTGTCATGTCAACGACCCTCGCTCACTTGCCAATCCACTGCGGGAAACTCGGAGCTGACAACATCGCTGACAGTGAAAGGGCGATCCCGAGGGTGAGGATAGCCGGCAGGGGAGGAGACCGTGGGGGGGCTGAGGAAAGACAACTGTGCATCACCAGCGAGGGCTTAAAAGGTAGGACGCTGCAGTCGCTTGAGGAGGAGCTGACAGGTATGCACATCATAGAAGCGGCTATGAAGGGTTCTTGGGAGGACTCGGTCCCCGCCGCCACCGCCCTGAACAACATCAGAATCGTCGCCGCCAGCGAGAAGGCAGCGCAGCAACTGGAAACGGGCGACATCAAGATACCGAGCCTGACCGAGTACGACGTACAGAGGATACCAACGAACAGAGCAATCCAGCACCTCTTCGCCACCGAGGTGGTCATAGTTGACTACGACAGAAGCATCGACTATGAGTTTGACGCGGACTTCCTGGTGACGTCCATCAACGAGACCCTTACCGACAAGCTGGGTGAAGGCCAACACCTGCTGCCGTGGCCGCCATCATACACGAAGCCAGCTACGGACGAATCGGTGCCGGCATCATACCTGAGGGTACGAAAACTGAAGAGGGGGCAGATATTCTCCGCCGTGGCCAGCGAAAAGGTCTACGCCTGGATAGCTGGACTACCAGAGAAGCGGTTCTCAATCAAGATAGAACATCTTGGTATGAGGTTCGAGTGCCAACACTCGGACTTCTCCCGATCCGGTAAGTACGCGAAGAGCAAGGGTGGGGGCGGCAGAGGCACGGTGCCACCCACAACACAGTCAGCAGACGAGGTCGTTCAAGCACTGGAAGGAAGGCTGGCATCCTTCGCCAAAGTGGCGAAAGGAGACAGCAAAACCGAGGAGGAGGTACGGGCTCTACGTGTAGTGGTTGAAAGGCTGGAGACTGCCACGGCCAAAGGTTTCAAGGACACCGTCAAAAGTGTCGAACGGGTCGGTGACGGGGTGATCGACCTCACAGAGAAGTCCAAAGGCTTCAGCGAACTTCAACTTGAACTTCAACAAAAGATGGTCGACAACCTCATCAAACTCAACTCGCAGCAGCTGAACTCCCCGCAATCGGACGACTCCCTCCACTTCCGCAAGAGGACCAAGCAGCGCATCGACTCACCGGAAGGCGAGGACACAGCTATGCTCGACAAGGAAAGGCAAGACCTGGAGAAGAAGCTAGCCAGCACCGTCTCAGCCATCGAAAGGTCCAACCAAAAGGTAAAATCCACACACCCCACTGCCTGGAATACTGCACTGAATACCAACCTAGTCATCTGCAAAGGCAACACAGGGAACAGAGGGGAGCAGAAAGGCTACTCACTGCCTGAATCGGCCCGGGCTGCCACTGGCAGCAACACTATTGTAGTTACATCCAAGGGACTAACAATAAAGGGGACTGATCACAGGCCGGCAGATCCAAGTCGACAAGGGAAAGCCGACGCGGATAGAAAAGCAAGCCAGCAGAAGAGCAAACACCGGGTAGCATCAGGTGAAAAAGAAAAGCACCACTCCGAGCCCGATCGAAGGACCCACCAGAACAGCTGTTCACCATATATTTATTGCCTGAATAGAACTGCAACTAGCCATGCAAACAACTACAAATATTTAATAAGCAACTGGGGTGTACCCATAAATCCCTGCCCTGCTCAGTGCCATCGTTGTGAACTTCTGCTCAAAATAACTGACACCTGCAAGCTAAAAACCAAACACAAATATACTAGCGAAAATAACGAAAACAGCAACCGCCACCACACTGCCAACGAGGCAGAAGCACTGCATAGAAGCACATACGTCAGAATAGCAGCCGAAACCGAAACCGGGGCCGTAGGACATAACACTAAGCACAAGTACAGCATACTAAGCAACCGAAGGTGCAATGACATGCACCCTGGAATAATGAGTGAGACTGTAGCCACAAATAAGAAATGGCGACACAAGGCGCACATGAACTGCAATAATAACCCACAAAGCAAGAAGCAAAAGGAGGGAGCAAGCATAAGACGAAACTGTGAACAAATGTATAGACAGGAAGGTGAACAAACTGGCCCTACAGGTATGCAGGAAGATAGAGGAAACCCTAATGCTACCCTAGGTAAATTGAGTACCAAAAGGCCCCTGGGGGGAGTAGCACAGAAAGGCTCGACAGGAGAACTCTTGGGGGGACTATTTTACAAATGGACAGGCGATACGCAAATTTACAGAGGGAACCGGCAAACTTCGGTGTTTAGCGAATTGCTCCAGGAGCTCTACGTTAAAATACGAAGTTTTATAAAAACAACCCTAACAGAGCAAAACTTTAAGGAGACAACCAAGGGCCACACACAAGAACATATTGGGGAAAACGTAGCCCAGACATGTGGCAAAAAGTATGGGAAGACGCTGCAGGCAAATGTAACGCGTAACACAGAAAGCAACGCGGGGCCAGGAGAACCCGCACGCTGGCGGAAAGACGGGGTTAGCGACAACAAAAGGAACCCACGAGAGATATTGAAAGGGAAAAGGCTGATTGCAACAACCCGCACGACTATATGGAGGGAAATGAAGGGAAACCCTAAACCAAAAGAGGCCTACCTACAGAAGAAAGGGGGAATAGGGGCACATAACAGCGAAATTGGACGGAAATATTTTACACAGAACCTACAAATGGTACAATACGAATGTAAAATAAAAACAAGCTCGAACAAACGACATTGGACATTTAGCGAATTGCTCCAGGAGCTCTACGTAAAAATGCGAAGTTTTGTAAAAACGACCCCAGCAGGGAAATATTTTAGGAAGACAACCAAGGGTAGCACACGAAAACATATTGGGGAGGATGCAGCCCAGATGTGCTGCATAAAGGACGGGACGACACCACGGGCATATGTAACGCGTAACAAGGAGAACAGTGTGAAGACAGGAGAACATGCACGCTGGCAGAATGATAGGGACAATAACAACATAAGGAACCCACAAAGTATATTGAACAGGAAAAGGCTGACTACAACAACCTACACAACTATATGCAAGGGGATGAGGGGAAACCCTAAACCAAAGAGTACTTACCTACAGGAAAAGAGGGGAATAGGGGCACATAACAGCAAAATTGGACGGAAATATTTTACACAGGGCCTACAAATGGTGAAATACGAACGTGAAATGAAAATGAGCTTGAACGGACGACATTGGACATTTAACGAATTGCTCCAGGGGCTCCACGTAAAAAAACGAAGTTTTGTGCGAACGGCCCAAACGGGAAAATATTTTGAAGGGGCACCCATAGAGCATACACAACTAAGGTTTGAGGAAAAAGAAGCTCAGAAAAGCAGTAAGGCAAGTACAAGGGGACGGAAGGAGTGTGTAACGCGTAACAAGGGAGGCAGTGCGGAGGAAGGGAAACACAACCAAAGGAGATGCGTGACGAATAATAGACATGAAGATAACTCACAAGGCGCACCAATAAAAGCGGTACTTGTAATTTGCGTTGTGATTACGGTCCTAACAAAAAGTAACATTAACGAGCGAAAAGGACCAGCACGAAAACCAACACAAAGGGTGCGGGTGACAAAATGCAAGGAGGCTAGCAGGAGGGCAGAAAAGGGAGTGCTGGGTGAAGCTCCGGAAAGGGAGCATGCAGCACAGTGCATGCAGAAACGAAGCACCGCGGCAACAGCAAATACCCGGCAAACAGTTGAAACTGGAAAGGTAAGTGAGGAAATGCCAAGAGGAGTCAACGACCAACACCAGGAAATAACACAGGAAAAGCCCCCAAAGGGCCCCAGGTGGTTAGCCACAACAGAAGAGGGGGGACGAAGGGCGAACTTCAGAAGAAACCTCACATTTTACCTACGGGCGAACCGGCAGGAGCACGCATATGCACACAAAAGAGGAAGGAGATATTGGAGTGAACATGCGAAAGGGAAAACATGCAGGTGGGTACAACGTACCAAATATGACAGACCACAACTGGTCAGAAGCAACCAGGTAGTAAGGCAAGAAACAAAGGACAGGGACAATAGTAAGTGGGCGCGAAAACATGGCGAGATGCGCCGAATGAAAAGGGAAGGCCAAAACATAGCGAGAACGGTGGGAGCCCAAATAATGAGCATGCATGTAACACTAGGTGTGCTGGGCACTCTGGCTAAACGGATGGAGCAGGCACAACTGGCAATGAAAAACCCTCGACAAGAGGTACCGCAGGTCAAAGCGGTGAATGAAAAGTCTACGGTAGCACGAGGAGCAGCCTTGGGCACAAGACCCAACAGGAAAGCTGAACAGATTGAGGAGACGGGTAGGTATGCCGAAGCGAAACCACAGCCCTCACATATAGGGGGGGGAACATGCTCGAACGAGAAAATGGAAGGACAGTACCCCAAGAATTCTGTCACGCAGGGAATATTTGCCAAGGATGGGAAACTGAATATGCACCAAGTGGACCTCGCGCTCGAAACACTGGAAGACAACCCTCCGGGTTCAACAACCATGCAAGAAATACTGAAGATGCTGAGGGAAAATGACAAAAAATTTCTGGAAATGATAAAAGAAAAAGTCGCCAAAAAGGGTGGCACCCAGATACCAGTGGTAGGAAACGGACACTGGCTACTACTGATGGTAGGAGTCTGCGTCGTAAAAGATAACAGCACGTTGCAGGCCTATGTATACGATTCTATGGGCATGGAAAGACGGACACGGAAGAAAACCGCCCAAGGGCACACGAGAATGGCGGAGGAACTGCAAGGAGCAGTGAGTGCATGGGTAACGGGCAACAAGGAGGCAATGGGGTGCCTGGAAGCTAGAGCCACGCCGATGTACGACAGGCACCAACACGATGCATTCAGCTGCGGCGTCTGGGTGATATATATTGCGGAGCTATGGCAACAGTGGCTGTTAGAAAGGAACGGAGCCTGGATACAACATGTGTACACGAACACACTCCAAACCAGTCGATGCGTGACACTACACACCACGGAAATAGTGAATAAATGCAGAGACAGATTCAGGCCAAAGATAAAGTCGGCCATAATGAGGGAAAATAAGCCACATGCAGAACAGGACACGGATGAAGTTGAGCTGACAAGGGAGGACCCAGCAAAAAGGACTGGGGCAAAACAGGCGCGAACCCAAGGAACGTGTGCGGCGGATGCCTTCATGAGGGAGGTGGAGCGTGGCCGCACAGGGGAACAGGTGGAGGACACAATGCGACAACAAGGGGTGGGCATACAAACAATAATGAACGTTCGGGAAGCACTTCAAGCGCTACAACAAGACACTGAAGCCCTCATAGGTGAAACAATGAGAAAACTGTCGACAGATGGCCGAACCCAAATAGCAATAAGAGATGGAGAAAAATGGGCAATGATGATGCTCACAATAACACGCCAGGACATGCAGGCGCATGTGTGGTTACCTACTGGAGGAATAGAAAAACAGGACGAACTGCTAATAGCTATAGATGTTTGGACCATACTGCGAGAAGCCTACGACCTGCAAAAGGTGAAATATAGTGGACTAAAAACACATAGCACACCACCAGAATGGGGAAAATTCAGTCAAGGTGAGCAAGCGATAAGAGTGGCGGGGAGCTGGAAATACTGGCATGTTGACGGCAAACCAGGACACTTCAAACTCGGGACTAGAAACACGGCACGGCTGCAGGGGGAGACTCGGGAGATGCGGCGGACGACAGAACAAACAACTGGGCTGGCCGAGGAGGACATGAAAAGTGACGAACCGAAGGAAGATGGCAGGGCACCTACTACGGAGCAACACGCCACGGGCGAAGCAACGGAAGAAAAGAACACAAGTACCACGGACAAGCTAGTTCAGGCCACGCTACGGTTCCGTCCGATAAGCAAAGAACAAGCGAACGAAAGGCTAAAGAAGGAGGAGGGAACGGCGACAGGAAAAAAGCTGAGGCCTCCCGCGAACGCCAAGAAATACCCGCCACCTACCACAACAACGAAAATGAACAAAAGGGACAATGAGGAAACCAAAGGGTCCATGGAGGCACTGAAGCAATGGGGTGGGAACATGCCAAAAACGGAGAACCTAAACACTGAAGAAATGGGAGAAGCACAACAACACACCATAAATTTCCTAACATGGAACATACAGGGCGCCCGGCACTCACTGTACGAACTGGAGGAGCAAATGAAAAAATGGGAGATAGATATAGCAATAGTCACGGAAACTAAGACTGCGAATGAGGAAATAAAAAGACACTTCAGAAACAAAAAACAGTCAAACATATGCACAAACATACCAACAGAGGAAGGGGAGGGAGAAGAGAGCAACCACACGGCGGGCCTTGCCGTAATACTCACAGGGGAATATGCCAAACCACATAACTACACCGAGGTGCGGGTACCGCACTTACGAGGAGTACTCACACACACGCTGCTCCACTTTCCGGGAGGAAAATACTTACACCTGCTAGGGGTATACTACCCGGTGGAAGGGAAAGACGTGGCGGAAGAGACAGGACGAGGGGAACTCGACAGAGAGGCGGCCAGAAATGGCATACAGGAGTATGTGCGAATGGTGACCACAGCCAGCGAAAATGCGGTAGGACAAACAGTACTAATTTGTGGGGACCTGAATGCCACGACGGGAACACCGAAAAATAGCAGGGACAAAGAATGGAACAAAACCCTGGAAGCCACGGGACTGCAAGATGTGGGAGGGACCAGGGAAACAACACTAACATGGCATGAACGACGGAACATAGACAGAATGCTAGCAAGCAAAGCAGAATTACAATACTACACGCAACCAACGGCAGGAGAACTCACCGAGCTACACATGAGCGACCACAAAATGGTCTGCACAACGCAACTGGATCTAAAAGCCTGGGGGACCCACCGACCAACGACACAAAAGCCACAACATGCAAAAACAGACAGACTGAAACTCCCACTAACAGAAGCAGAGGGGAATACCCTCAGGCAAACACTGGACGCTGCATATACGAAGGAATTACAAGATGAAATGCAAGAAGCAATAAACGGGATAAAAACAGCAGCCAGCACAAGGCACAGAAAACGGGCAATAGACTACGCGGGAGGGGTGGTTGCAAGGATAATGGGGGAAGCAAGAGACAGGGCAATGATGGATGTCAACTTACCGAAACAAGCGGCAGCACCAGAACAACAACATGGACTACACCTCCCAAAAACCCTCCGCAAAGAAAGGGACGGCCACCTGAAAGAAAGGAACAGGTGCCGTGAGAACATAGCATTATGGAAGAAGGACATAGAAACACGAGAACAAGTAACCGAGGAAGCACGGACGGAAGATTTTGACAACCGAACAAGCGAAATGAGGAAATGGGAACAATGGGAACGGGAACAGAAAAAGCTTGCGACAAAAGAGGCAAGGAAGTGCATTAAAGAGCACGAAGCAAACCGAAAACAGAAAACAAGAATGAAAATGAGAGAAGGATACTGGGGCAACATAAAGCACTACCATAAATTGATATACAAAAAAGAGATAGAAAACGGAACGGCACCAGCTACAACAATACAAGCGATTGAAACCATACAAGGAGAGCTAGTGGTAGGACACCAAAAAGTGGCACAGGCAATGGGCGAACACATTGCGTGGTCGGAACCATACAAAATGAAGGAACCAGAGAAAGGACTTAAAGATACGCCACCCTGGCTTGACGAAAGGTACAAGAACTACATGAAGGAAAACCAATGCAAAAGGCCGGACCAAACAAAAGTAAACCTAAATGTGGACAAAGAGGCCTATCGACAGGCGGTGAAGAAAATGAAAACCAACAAAGCAGCCGGGCCCATGGGGATACAAAATGAAATACTGAAACAGATGCCGGACAGATTCCACGACCAACTGTGTGAACTCATGAAATTAATGTGGGAGCATAGACACACACCCCTACCATGGAAAAAAGGCTACTTCTGCTTCCACCACAAGCAAGGAGAAGTAACAAAACAAAAAAACTACCGACCTATAGCACTACTGGATTGCCTGTTCAAATTATACACTACAGTACTCACAAAAATGCTAGCTGACTTCTGTGAGATAAACGGCATGCTCTCGGAAGCACAAGAGGGCTCAAGGGAAAACCACAACACAATGAAGCAACTCACCAGGGTAACCAATGCCATTGAAGACGCCAACCTCTCCAAACGAAACCTACATGCAACCTATGTGGATTTCGAAAATGCGTATGGCTCGGTTGACCACAAAAGACTCATTACGACGCTAAAACACCTAGGGGTGCCACCACAACTTACCGAAGCTGTTAGGGACATACTGGGCGAAAACGAGGAGGACTCCATGCAAATGAGAGCAAAAGTAGGGGACCAGGTCTCGGAAGAGGTGCCAATAAGAAGGGGGATTCTGCAAGGCGACAGCATGAGCCCGCTACTGTTCATACTATACCTGGAACCTCTCCTTAGATGGCTAGAGGTGGGAGACCATGGATACCAGCACAGGTATGCAACTGACAGGGAGCTCAGAGGGGAACTGAGAACCTCCTCCGGAGCGTTTGTGGACGACCTAATTATACTAACCAAACTAATGACAGGCATGGAGCAACAGCTAAAGAAACTCTCGGCATTTGGAGACTGGAGTGGACTCAGAATAAACGAGGACAAAACAAAGATAACAGGGGTAGAACATGGCAACAAAAACGTGAAAGAAAGTAGGCACCAAGGGGTGAAATGCGGAAGTCGAACGCTAAAAGTCCTAAAAGCCGGGGATACCTACAAGTACCTGGGGGTCCTACTCAATATGCTGGGGACATGGAAAGAGGAGAAAAGAAAGTCACTACGGGAACTCAAAAGAAGAATAGACGCACTACTGGCAACCCCCCTCACACAAAGACAAAAAGAGTACTCCCTGAAGTCGGCCATATTGGGGAAATTCAAATACGGACTCCACCTCGGGATATACACACAGGGTGAAATACAACAGGCCGAAAATCAGCTGGGAGCCGCGATGAAAAGAATATATGGACTTCCCGCGAATGGTACGCCCAATGAACTAAACACGGAGGAAAAAGAGGAATACGGACTGGGGCTCCAGTCCCTACAGGCAATATATGCACAGGAAGTATACACGGGACTGGCAGGCGCTGTTCAGAGTGAGGAAGACAAAGGGGCCCAGATGGGATACGGCAAAAGGGAGAGAAACCTTCAAACCAGACAAAGAATGTCACAAGTCAGCAGGTCCACAGCCGGGCTACTGGAAAAACACTTCGAAGAAAGGGGACACAGCAGCACAAGGAGCAAGCTAAAAATGGGACTGCAGACACAAACGAACACTCTGAGGAAGATGAATGCTCTGAATGAATATGGAATACGCGTGAAAGGAGTGGGAACCCACATGCAGGAACTGGGCAAAGAAACACTACCTATAATGAGGCAGCTGGGAAAAGCTAAAAGGGTATACACAAACGCGGAAATGGAGGGCACAACCAGAACGACCAAGCACCAAAGGATAATGGATACAGAATACAGAGACCCACAGTCGCAGCCTGCGACGACAGGCTTTGAAAAAATGGGAACAGTAAATGTAATACAGGAAACGAAAACTCAGCAAGCCACCAAGCAAATAAACTTTACCAAACTACTCACACTATTCAGAAACTACCCGGACCTCAAGAACTTAACCACGGCAGACGGGAAAAGTGCCATACCAATAGAAACACTGAAAGCAACAGGTGGAAGGAAACACGACACCAAGACGGCAACAAAGATAGCACAGGGAATGCTGCACCTATACCCATACATTTGCGAAGGACAACCCAACGACATTAAGAAACCAGGGGACCACTGGGACCATGTGTGGAACAGAAGGCTGAAACCTGAATATATACAAGAACGGAAAACAGGAGAGCTAGAGAGGTACACCAAAAGTACGGTAAGCATGGAAAACATAAGCGACTGGCCGGCACAAATAAAGGCGCTACATGAGGCTGGAAACAGTCTGAAGGACATACTGCAACTAGTGTCTATGTACCCGCTAGCCAACCAAACGAAGCATTTCGAACAGTCAGAGGTGGAGTGGACGGAACATGAGAAGGAAGTTCTGGGCATAGAAACCGACCAAGAAAAGGAGGAAGACGACGTGATGACCACCAGACACCCACGGGGGAGAGTAAAGAGGAAGTCAGGACAACAGGACAGAGGCCAGTGGTCGACACAGGAAGACCGAATGGACATGCTAGGACAAGAGGGAAACTACACGCCCGCCGGGATACTGGCAACGAGACAGTACCTGCAAAACTACACAGACTCGACCTCGAAAGTAACACAGTACGAAATACGGTGGACCGATGGTGAAGGAAACGAACAGACGACGTGGAGCACAGAAGAAACAGTAAGAACACACCTGCTCAAACACAACCTCTCCTCGGACCAAGGATGGAAAAACCTAGTGGAAGAATGGAAGAATGACAAGAGAGACAAAAGGACCAAACGTGAGCCCGCTGAAGAGATACTGGCAGGACAACCAAACGGCGAACAGAGGTACTGGAAAGAAGTAACGCACCTGGAAATATGCACAAGGGAAACGAACCCGGACCAGGACATTAGGCACATTCCAGGTGTGAAGGACAGACAACTGCGCACGGAAGGTGACACCACCTACTGCTATGAGCCGGAGGGAAGCCTTATAGGCACGCTGAGCACGGTAAAAGCTAGAGAATTGTACGACAGATATGCCGAGGCGGTGGGGGACAGCACGGCACAAAGGCCAACAGAGAAACAACTGGCCAAAAGGCTGAAACTAAGTGTAGAACACAAAATACATGTAAACACTTTTGAGGAGGAAATAGCACAACTGCTGATAAGGTACTCCAGCAAAGCGGAGATGAAACACAGAAAAAGGAACCTCCAAAACCACTGGACCTTCCCTCCGGAAATGATGGAGGCGGTACACACGGCCATGGGAGTCCAAACAGAGGTATTCGCCTCCCCACTTAATGTACACAGAGACACCAGAACGTACTACTCGCAATACCCACGAGACTCGGTATTTGGGGCTGTAGGCTCGGCATGGGAAGAGCAATGGGAAAAACTGGGGTCATACCAATTCAACCCAGAGTACACAGCAGGGGACCTCTACAAGGCACTGAAAAAGGCAATAAACTCCACAAAAACGGCCGAACCCGTTCTGGGGGTAGGAATATACCCCACATATGCCAAAAGCCCGTATAGAAAACTGCTGAATAAGCACATGGGATACAGGGTACACGAGTTACTGGAGATAAAGGAAGGGCAGTTCACCTTCCTACCACCCGACCACTGGATGCAAGGCAACCTACAGAAACCCAAACAATGCAACTGGAACATGAGAATACTGGTAGTAGCGAATGCGGCAGGATGGAGAAAATACTGCCCGGACGCACTCAAAACCCACGACATATTCAGCAAGGCCCTTCTCAAGTGCCCGCAAAGCAAAGTCAGGACGATAGGCAGAGCATGCTACATACACAGGCCTCTCACCCTCAAGGATGCGGACAGGCGACCTAGGTCAATTACAGAATGGGAGAAGGATTGCGTCATAGACTCCGCGCCATGGATGAACCATGAACTACCGGTCATGCAAGCACTACCAGGCGGCCACTTGGAAAACCACACAGAGAAGATAATTGACCGGTGGATGGAAGACAGGGAAAAAGAAGGGGAGCACAGAGGAGGGGATAGGGGGCCGAGGCCAACGACTATGGACGTACTAAGAGCTAACACCACGTGGAGTAGGGAGGAAATAAACAGAGACGCCCTAAGAAGGTGGGCATTACAATTTACGGGCCCAGACACAACGGACGAGCACATAAACGGAGACCAATGGCTGCAGTGGGAAAGGGGTGAAAAGGAGAAAGCAGAACCACCACCAGAAAGCAAGTGGGACAACCAAGGGAAAGGATACCCAGAGCCCCACAGGAGGCATAACAGAAACAATATGATTTACACAGATGGAAGCCAAAGAAAAGTCAAAAAGGAAAACGGGGAAGTCGAGGAAGTAACGGCGGCAGGTGTCTGGGACCCAAGAGGGGAACGGGCAATGAACCACATGCAAAGATGGGCCGGACGCTGCCAAACTGTTAACAGGGCGGAGCTCACTGCCATATATATGGCACTGACACTAGACTCAAACTCGGGAGAAGAAAAAGTCAGCATATGCACGGATAGTCTGACCTCCCTCTACCAGATACAAAACATGAAAAGAAGGCCGCACACGCTTGAAAGGCACGTACACAGGGACCTACTGTGGAAAATAATGAAACAAATACAAAAGCTAAATAAGGAAGGAACAAAAGTGGCCCTATACAAGGTTAAAGCGCATGTGGGAATACATGGGAATGAAATGGCGGACGAGGTGGCAAAAAGGGCCTGTGAAGAAGGGGAATACGGCCTCAACCACGACAACACGGATACAGTGATGCTACTAGCAATATGCGAGGCCACGGGTAGACAACTGGAAGGACACCAAGCAATACTCAACCATGTAACAAAAAAGGTGAGGAAGGCAAAAATGACGGGAAAAACAAACATAATACAAAGACTAAAAAGGAAACTAGAAACCGGGCCAGAAGAATGGGAGACCAAAAGACAACGCATTGAGAGGACGGAGGCAGAATACGCACAAAAAAACCGGGAGCCTACTGAAATAGAAACAGCCTGGGCAGACACCTGGCCCGATGAACCAGAATGGCAACAGGAACAGGAAGAGGAATTGGAACTCCAGAGGATGGAACGATTAGAGGAGGAGGCATTAATACAGGAGCAGCAGGTACAAACAGCACAACAAGCTAAACAAAAGAGGGGGCAAGGGCGAGGGAGCACACGGGGAGTAGAAATGAATAAGGAACAGGCATGGAAGACAAGAACAATACAGAAAGAGGAGGCATTAGAACAGGGAGAAAGACAAAAACGAAGAAGAACCCAAAGCCAGGCAAAACCCGACCAACCAGCCCTACGGGAAGCTGAAGGGCCGAGGGAAGCCCAAGGAGAAACTGCACAAGGGTCAACCCAGAAACTGAAGCTACCGGAAACACAGAATGTGGACACGACAACACAGCAGGACACCGTAGCCGAGCTCAGAGAAATGGCCCAACAACAGGAGGAAGCACAGGAAGAATGGAGAGCACTCCAGGAAATGGTACAGGACCAGGAAGCAGCGCAAAAGGAAGTACACCAAGTGAAGGAATGGAGAAAGTCCTCGAGGGAAAAAATACTGACAGCAACACAAGAAAAGCCAGAAAAATACATGCAGCACCTCAAAGGTGATAAAGCCATGCACAAGCTCTCTAATGGATACTGGAAGAAGGGAACGGAATACCTAAACGAGAAAGACGTGACAGTCCTGCTAAGATGCCGGGCGAACAAACTACCAGCAGGACCATACAAGAAGCAGCAAGGAGGGAGAAGGTCGCAAAAATGCAAATGCTGCGGGATGCCCAGACAAGTAAACGCGGGAGGATTCATACGCACAGCCCATGTGCTGGGAGGATGCACAGAGAGGGAGATAAAGAACATGGTAATAAGCAGGTCGGATGAGACCACCAAAATGATAGCGAAAGCAATTAGCAAAGGCAGGAAAGGAGGATGTGTAATAAGAACCCATGCGGGGAAAAAAGGGAAAGGAATGAACAACGGGAGACCAATAGAAGACTTCCTCCTCACAAGGGGGCAATGCAGACTGGACGGACGAAACACACCGGCACCAGCACACGGAAAGGACACCATACCACACTACGTGGACATAGTAATGCTAGAGGGAACTGAAAAGGGGAATGAGCAGCCTGGGTACACACACCAAAAGGCAATGACGGAAGCGGGCCACATACACCTGATAGAGGTAACATACACAGACGAAATGAGTTGGGAGGAAGCACTAAAGACGAAGTACACAAAATACACACCGCTAGTAAAACTACTAGAACTATATGGCTACAAGGTAACGCTACACGTGATGGTATTCGGCAATACGGGAACGATATACGAACACACGGAGAAAATACTGACCAAACATTTAGGATTCGACAAACAAGAAGCCCTACACCTACTCAGGAAAATACATGACCTAGCGACAGGATTTGCAGTAAGCTTAAACAGACTATATAGAACTAAAGTAGACAAGGAACCAGACTAAGGGACAAAGAAGAAGGAGTCAAGGGGACTCACAAAGCCCCACACCCCGTCCAAGGGTGTCTCTTTTTCTTTTCTTTTTCTTTTTGATAGGGGAAAGTAATGCTCCGTTTTTTGTGATCGTTGAACAAATAATACAAGCACAAATAATAAGCAAGATTTGAATAAGATAATTGTATATCTACCGCTTTCAACTTTTTAACGTTTCAAAGAATGCTTATCATATCATGGCAAGGCGTTTAGGGTTTTCGCCTTAAGGCTATCCACTACAGACACGTTCACGTCACTACCGTATGTCTCATCGTCGTGAGGAAAGTATCTAACGGGACATCTTCGATGCGCCTGCAACAATTGTGGCAAAACCTATACAAAGAAAAGGTGTTCAGTAAGCTATGATCTCGTAAATAGTGGTGGGAGAATGATACGGTCAACGCGCAAAGCACTTTTACCGAACGTGGTGACATATGGCATACCTGATCTAAGTTGGCGACGGTCGGCACCTTATCCCCCTGCCTGGGTTTATGCCATTCGATGTACAAGCTATTCAGAGTGCAAAGTGCTCCCGAAAGCAGCAACTTGGGCATAATATTGTGCTCGGAACCTGCTTAACAAAATCTGATACGCTCAAAGATACGCCTTCTTCTTATCTCTATGAAGTCATGTCTCTCCATCCAAATGGCATTTACACGTCATTATCAAATCGCGGCAAATCATCTTCCTAGCCACGGTACTAAAACGTCCGAACCGCAAAGCATCTCACTTTCACCCACCTGTATGTAACTGCGCAAGGTCAAGACAATTTCACGCGAAGAGCTCTTGCTGAGACCGTCGAAATTCGTTCATGGCCAAACGAAGCATCGGCAGAAGTAAACTCACCTTCGATGTCAATCTTGAGTATGACCGCAGGAGGGGCAACGTCTTCATGATCAGAAATTGAAGGAGGCGTAGGAATATGGCGAGCGCTGAGCCGCAAAAGGAAGTCGACCAGGTCCACTTGCCGGACCGCAGTTCCGCCAAGTCCATGATCGCGCACCGTACTGCTCGAATGGCTTAACGGATGCGGAAGCTTCGGGTCAAAAAAAACATCCCCCTGCCTTTCGTCCTTGTCGCGATAAATTTTGGTGAGACTATCGTTCACACCTGCACCACTATGCCAATGACACTTCTTCCGTTACAGGCAGTCGTCATTATCTTAGCTGAAGCGGAGCAGGAAGAGATGCCGAGGTTCCCGGAGCACCTACCGACAGCCGTGCGAGCGTGGATGAAGACTTGCCATCCTTTTCGGCGATACGCCACCTGCAAGTATTGTGTATTGTGCCATAAAAACCTTTGAAAGTCGATAGGCTACTGAAGGCCTTAAGTCAAATAACCGAAAACGCGCGTATTTAATCTTCACCTCAATTTCTTGTAATCGTTGTGTGTGCACGGGATTCGGCTCAAATGCAAAGACGCATAAACCCCATTCGGGCAGTACTCTTTGATTTGGGTGGCCGAAAATCTTGTTAAAAGCTACAGCGAGTGGCGCCCCTGGATACAAGTGCGGCTCAAAGACCTTTCTGACATTAACGCCAAGGTTGCATCCACAATCGACATATACGTAGCGGCACGTATCTGGAATGGGAATATCTGGCCAAGGAAACTGACGCCGTTTCCTATCAGAACCCAAAGCTGCTTTATCCTCGGTTACGTTTTCCGCCGTGCCTCCTTCGGAGCCTGAAATGAAGGGTTGGTGTCGCTGTGTTTCATGAGGTGCAAGATTGAGTCTCGTTTCTTCGTCAACTAAACACGCAGCTCTTCCATTAAAAAAAAAGTATTTCATTATAGAAGCTGCTGTCACCGCGACGCAAGCTATGAGGCAGAACACCGACCAACGCTGTTTACGTCTGGGAACCGCCATATCCGCCTCACGTGCTCGGTGTGTGATCCCGGCGGGGGGGGGATGCTTAATATGTCAGATGCACGAAGATATTTCTCTGACCGCTTGCAACAGGTGGAACGACACAATTCGCGCATGCGATCCGGATGGTATATTTTGGAGAGCGTTTGAGTGATAACGCGAGATGCATTACGATTTTCCGTCCAACACGAACAGCACCTGTTGCCAAGGGGAATAAACTATTCATAACTAGTTCATGCAGCGATGTGAGCTGTGTGTAAAAGAGCTGTGTTTTTTCTCAGACGAGAGATACCGTCGCGTGTCCACTTAGGACAGAGACTGTAGAGATAGCCCTAGTAACTACTATAGACTATAGAGATAGCCCTAGTAACTACTCCTGGTTGGAAATTTTAAGCTGATAAACCATGCACGTGCTTTCCACACACAGGAGATGAGTTTTTTTGCATTTAGGCGTGTGGAGCTGCATACCAGTATGGGTTACCTTTTGGTAGACTGTTAACTTGAGAAAACTCAGTTCCTGTCACTCATCATGCAATGCTCCTCTTGCACACGAGAGCCTGTATCTTCGGGTGGTAGGTTTTATCGGTATTCTATCCCGTCGCTCGAGGCCACACGCCCTGTGCATGGGGGATGGGCGCTTTCAAACCCCGTCAGCGAGTACTCAAGAAAGGTCTGGCAAATCAAAACAAGTCGAGACGTGCACGCAACAAGATGGGTTGCACAACAAGGTGTGCAGTAATAACTCGGTCCTAATGCACGACCTTGTGTGTAACGACCTCGCGTCTTCATCCTCTGGAATCGCAAACCCGAACCCCTGGCATACTATTCCTGAAGCTATCTTTCATACACCAACTAGTCTTGTGGTTTCTATCTTCTTGCGTTGACGAGTACTGAAAGCACTTTATCGGTGTATGTTCTTAGAACCACTGAAATTCAAGGAGTTCAAATATCAAGTCGGAAGCACCCACAGCAGCTGTTCCCGCACACGCGCATCGCTCGAAAGTGATGTGTGTGAAGATCATAGCCATCAACGTGCGTTTACGACCTACACCCGATTTTCTTCGTCGGACATGGAAGCCCTTGAACAAAATCTCCTACATCACCCCAGCTGTTGTCCGATAGTGTGTAACCGAAGGTAGGGAGACCCTGACCACACTACGCACTTGACATTTGTGTTCATAACAGGATGCTCTGTATAGTTCCAGATCACCAGTGCAGAACCTTGAGCATGTGCCAATGGCTGTCGCTATGCTCTGAAATGAAGCTCAGTCGCTTGGTACGTGGGAGTGGTGTTCGGTAATAGTGTCGTTGCGACAAGAACGCGTCCAGTTCTGAAACTTTCGTCTGCGCCCCTACACTTGCGGATGCTCATACTACAACTTTGTAGCACTCAACGGTATAATATCCAGGGAAGCGTTTCGGGTGTACGAACACCTTGGCCGCTCCGAGGAAATTCAAAATTATTCTAGGACCGGGCCTCCCTCACTTTTGAGTAGCATAGGTTTCGGGGACCTCTCTGCTTGCCGGAGACAAACTACTGCTTCTGGGTGTTCTTCCTATGCAGCCAGATGAGCTGCGATCTGTCTTCGGATGATCGGTCTACGCAGCCAGCGTCAAGAGACTCCAGGCTTGTGCGAGCTTTGGTCCCCTTCTTGTGCGACGCCGGGTGGGGATCTCCTCAGATGGGTCCCCAATGGTTGAACCACGAAGATATTTACGCCAACGAAAGCGCGTCTGGACAGCAGCTTTTCCGAGCATGCCTCCACAGCCTGTTGCGGCCAGGGAAAGACACTGCGCTAGTTCTCACACCGCACACGTTGGACGTGCGGAACGTCCTGGAGGAGATCTGCTGCGCGCCCTTCTTCGTGCAGTTTCGAAAGGACGAGGTACGGTCGGTCCCCGATCTTAAGCGGTGTGCGTTCCAGGGGTTTCTCCCGGCAAGCTTGCCGTCTTCGCGTATGCTAGTGAGCCGCTCAAGGGAGCTTGGTAGGCAGCGATTCAACGGGTCCGTGCCGTCACGTGCATCTCCTGCTTAGTAGAACCCAAATTCAACCTTAACATCTTGGACGCTGCGTTTTTGGCAGCTTACCTCAGTCCTGCTGATCTCGATACCCAGGGCGCATGCACTGGGCTACTCTCCGGGGAATACTTCACTACTTCACAGGTCGGCGGCATCCGGTAGTTTTTGAACAATGGCGGCATCCGGTAGTTTTGAACAATGGCGGCATGCTGAGGACGTCCAGCAGGCGCTGAGGACGTCCGGCAGGTGTAATCCGAGGAGGCTAAGCCTTGGGACGCCCAGCTTGGCGGAGCCGAGATGAGGGATGTTGACGCCCGTTAGGTTTGAACCTAACGTGAAGATGGTGAGGAGGTGGTGAAGAGGGCACTAAGGCCCCCCGGCGGCCTTGCAGAGGGAGCTGAGCTGGTGGGGGGGTCCTGGAGAGGGGCCCAGGGGCCTCCGGCTGCCTCGCAGAGAGAGCTTCTCGAGGACCTGGAATGGGCGTACGCTGCGGCGGAGGAAGCAGCGGGCAGAAGTGGAGGGCGCTGCTCTGCTCTGGTGTTGAGCACCCCGTGCCCGATGACTGGCCAGGTGGCAGACTGCCTGGTGGTGGGTGCGCTGCTTCGGTGGGCTGCCACGAAGCCTGGGCTGCACTTCGTGGTGGACGAGACCCTCGGGGTGGGCGCCTTTTCCGATGCCCGGATCCAGTTCGACACCTGTGAGGAGCATGACTCCGATGATGAGCTGGCGGCTTTGCAGGCCGCCGCAGACCTGGAGGCGAGTCGAGAATGGGGGCGGCATTGGGGTCGTGGCCGGGGTTTCGTCAGCGCGTCCGCCATGTTGGCCCCAGGCGACGATCGGGCACATATCATCGGAGCCGTGGATCACGACAGCTGCTCCAGTGCAAGGGGCTGGGATAAGTGTGCTGCTTGGCTGCTGTCACAAAATGTCTCCGTGCAAAAGAAGGTCGCGTCATATCTAGAGGCGCCATCCCAAGCGGTTTGCCCCGTGTGCTGCTCCTATCAACATCCCGCACATTAAACAGCCCCAATATACATCCCACCTATTGGGCAGAGACTCCCCTGAATCCAAATCTCTAAGGCCCCAATAGCACCCGTGTCCCAAGGAGTATGATCAGTGACACCTTTGCCTCGAAGATGCGCACCAGAACACCCCTCTGAACACATCTACATTCACAGCGGGTCACGGGTCAACTCCTGGCGCCTGCATCCAAGGGCAGGGTCTACCAGTGCGCCTGCATCCAAGGGTGGGGTTTACCAGTGCGTCTGCATCCAAGGGGGGGCTCTACCAGTGCGCCTGCATCCAAGGGCGGGGTCTACCAGTGCGCCCGCATCCAAGGGCGGGGTCTACCAGTGCGTCTGCATCCAAGGGCGGAGTCTACCAGTGCGCCTGCATCCAAGGGGGGGGTCTACCAGTGCGCTTGCATTCTAGGCCGTCGTATTGGAATTCCAGAGGGGGTTGACTCGAAAAGCGAGCGCTAACTCTCATTGAGAAAGAAATAAAGGCAGTTCGCTGGACAAAACGCCGCGAACTGCCGTGCCCAGTCATTACGCTAAACTACTGATTGGGCAGTCTAAGTGAAAGTTCACGAAGTTCTGATTTGCATGTCACCTACAGTTCATACCGACTGCAGTGACACCTCTTCCTCTGCGCACCGGCCCATATTAACAAAGTGGGCCGATGAACTATTACGTGCAATGTCTTGCCGATGGACACACTTTGATCCAACGGCCATGATTAGTTATGCAGATCTACAGATCTAGATCTAAGGGCTTCTTCAAGGTTTGAGCATGTTGACTGCTACAGAAAACCTAGACATTCAGTCGTTACACCAAACTGATCGGCAGGCATTGCAGATTCCAACAAGTCGGCGCTGTCACGCTACTTAGCTGATTGAGGCGTCATGGCACATACCTGGCACAGGGCGGCTCTGAGGACAGCTTCATGAGCATGCTCGAGGCGGAGGAAGGGGAGTATATATCTCGGTTGTGCGCTCGCAACTCCGTGCAAATGCGCACACGCCAGGAGCTAACCCGACGGCTGCTGCACGAAGCCCCGATTGCCACTGGCACCTCCAACGGCATCATCACGGTGCACTCCATGGCAGGCTCCTACGTCCTTTGCGACCTGAGGTATTTCCGACTGCTAGTTCCCTCTGATGATCAAAGACATGGGTTCCCGTGTGATCCTCTGCACATCGCAGGTCAACCGTGGAACCCCGAATCACAGATTGCTTGCATGACGATCAACAGAGGTCGGTGATCGATGAGCGGAGGTTGCAGGACTCATGCTGCAGGCAACAGCGCAATGATCCATGAACGACAGCCCAATCAATGATCACAAAATCGGCGTTTTCCCCAGTGATTGGGCTATAGGGTGTGAATTTACGTACATGCCTTCACTACATTTGTGTTTTGGATCGTAGAGCGCGCGTCTTTCCGAGTTCTGCTGTAGGCCCAAGCCGTTAGCCTATCCGTTTGTTGAAGGGTGGGCCAATCTTGCACATCATGAAGGAGGTTTATCTGTACGAAATCCTTTTGGCCCAACCTCGCTCGATGTTTGTAAAGTTTTTATTGCACCACCGTCACTCAAGGTTGTAGGCCTTTCCTGCGCACGCCAGCTCAAGGTTCGTAGGTTTGTAGGTATCTTGCCGCCATTGATTGAGGTTGAGGGGCCATTGCTGTGCAACCTGCTCATCCTGTGCCGGACTTTGCCTCGCACACCTGCTTGAGAATGGTAGGTCTGAGTCGCGCCTCACTCATGAAGTTTAGTGATGCGCAGGCGCTTCCTCGACTCCGATGGTACCGCTTGGAACAGCTCGCCGGATTTCGAGCAAGAGCTGGCGTTGTTCGACGAACTCTTCGAGGTGCACGGAGTGCTGCTTGCACCGGGAGCTTTATTTGGGGCCTCCGAGCCTGGCTGGTTCAGAATGAACGTTGCATGGGATGAAGATGCATTGATCGACGGGATTGATCGTTTGTCCTTGGCTCTTCGTTGGCGCAATGGAACTGGGTGTGGATAGAGTGCATAACATCTGCAGCTATTTAATGGTATGCTTTAGAGACGCGGTGCAGATACTGTTAGTTTAGTGCACTCGAGGCATGCAATATACACACTACAATATATAGACTATAGACTTCCGTGACTTCGATATGTAGAAATCACTTGAAAATGTATGGAGCACGCGATGTTAGGCATGCCCACTATCCATTACCATTTCCCCGAAACCTTTTCCATGACGGGGAATCGAATTTTCATGTCACCGCATGCTGATTAGATGCCACACCCTTTATTAGGGTTTACGGGCTGAACGTTGTGCGCTTTCGTGATTGTTCACATTTTTCACGAGGGTGACAGTAGAAACCCTCAACTCATCTCAGGTGTTGGCGTGCCGGTCCTAGAATACGGTGTGAAACACTTGCACTCGTATTACCTGAAATCCACACAATATGCAAAATCTAGAATTGTGACATTCCATCCCCCGAGTATTCAGAATCGTGGAAATGGCATATATAAGGTCGAAGTGCTACATAGGGAAAACTTATGTACAATGCTTTCAAAAGCATGTCGACATAATGTTGGATGTGTGTGAGGCGATGGTGCACTGGCGATCATTCTATCCGGCAAGTGGCGAGCGGTGCAGGTTGTGATGCTCATAACCTGACATGAGTGTACGCCATTCACACTATCCATATTATGGACATCCTGAAGTCAATCCATCTGCTCCATTTGGTAGCAAGCATATGTCGGGCTTCATTTTGGTTTTTACCAAGCATCGTGAATTCACACTCGCCTGCGCCGACTCTGCTGGCGCGCATAACGGAGGGAAGTTCAAGGGATTCGGAAGAGGGACCTTGCCATGCTTCGTCGTTGCTACGGATATCGTTAGCATCGTGCAGGCTATCATCTGACATGGATAGGTCGGTGGTGGCGGAGGATGTGTCGTCGGCGGGTCACTCCATGTATTTGCGACATCATCGATCCCGCTGTCATAAAATGCATGGCGTGCTTTCTCCCAGAAACCGAACTACTCGTGCAAATTTGTTGGTGTCCCCGAAACGTCTCGACAAGAAACAAGAAACGGTTGCGGTACTTCGGAACTTGAAAGAATTCGATTAAATAAGTCTCAGCTCCGCATATACATATATATCCTTCACAAAGTGCGAACATATAAGCGACGACTAAGAATTGTACATCGACGGGTGTATAGGTTAGTAAAAATGCAAACTGTGAATAACTGTTCCAAAGTGTTTGTAAGATATGTGCCCTTTTCTGTTGCAAGGGTCACGTGGGTCCTTATAACCAGTCTTGGGTCAAGAATATGGCACATACTGCTTGAAGTTCCACCCAGTTGTCCCCGAGTTTTCCCATGGGCGTGTGTTGTTTATCAGTGGATCTTCTGGTGGTGTTGCACAGGTACACGAACGGGAGGCCCACCTGATCAGGAACCCGGTCTGTGTCATCGCATGCAGTTTCATTTCTGTCGGTCTCGCAAGAAAATACTTTTGTCACATGCCAAAAACGGGAATCGTCCGGGGGCGCGAACTCTGTGAAACGACATCGTCATCGGAGCACGGTTAAGACTACCCAACACCTTTCGACATGAAATCTCTTGATCTTCAGCGTTGTCGCAGGGATCTTGAACACACGACACGCCTCCGTCAACTAATTTTCGACCGACCGATCGAATCGTCGCACCGAACGATCGGACCGTCCGATTTCGCGTGCTAATGGATTCGGCCCGAAGACACGATATTCATGTAGTCGCAGGCATCTTGAAGACAATACAAATATACAATCCTTCGTCAACTAATTTTCGACCAGCTGATCAAATCGTCAACCGAACGATCTGACCGTTCTATTTCGCATGCTACTAATGGATTTGGTCCGAAGACAAGATCTTGAATTGATCGCTCGGCGACAGTCCTTCATCAACTAATTTTCGCCCCCACATGCGTCTCGCCAGCGAGTATTAAATATTTGGAATACCTGCACACGATAAACGCAGACATGTCAGAACTAAGATGAAATAATAAAACCAGTTGCACACGCCACGAGAAACAACACACATGCGAAACAGGCGTTCGGAAAAGTGAGCAAAATTCCTGCAAAATTACAAAGAGCAAAGTCAGTGAGAGCGGTGGCCGATTTGAAACCACACTGCACAGGTTGTGCAGCTGTCGCCCTCGTGTGGGATATTCGAGGGATTCGAGTGCCGCTAGAGACGTTGCTGGCAGAATCCGATATACAGCGCAAGAAAGAAAACCTGCAAAACTACGAAGCGCTGCTTGAAAGAAAGGTTTTCAAAACACCAAAACCGTCGGGCTGCACTACAGCCCGTCAACCTACACGACTGCTCGACGACGAGTTCTCTCAGAGATTCAAGTACCGCCCTCCAATAACAACTGCTTAGGTCTTCACGTGCACCACAATGCATACAAGCCTGGTATAAGAAACTTGCCTGCACATCCTTGTCGGCCGATGCCTGTGCTGCTGCTTCTGGTGCTGCTGCTGCTGGTTGTGTGCTGGTTCTGCTGCTGAGCTTTACGATCCTGTAGACCTCGCCATCATGCATGTGCGCGGGGCTGTTAAGAATATATCATTATTAAGATGTTTCTCATATATTATTAAGAAACTGAGAAACTAACTGAAACTGAGAAAGAACTTAAGAAATTAAGAAACTGAAGTACACCGGACTGAATATTACCATGCCTCGAATGTGAAGATACCTGATTGATATTTAACAAGGTAGGAAGTATGAATGAAAGGCAAATAAAGAGAGCAATATTGCTGGCGGCATCACACATCGCGCAACAATGAAGGCGACCTGTAATACAACGAAACGCTGCTCAGCAAGGATGTTGGGAATTAACCGAAACCGGCGGGCTACAGAGAAGCCCGCCGATCTCCAAGCATCCCTGACATGAAACAAAAGAACGGATTCAGCTGCGGATGCAGCTGATGCGAGGGCAACGCAATATGGTACGTAACCTCTGACCTTTATAGTCTTGGCATCAAGTAAATTACCTTACTTACCTTACCTTAGTCAATCAGCAGCAGCAGCAGCAAAGCTCGAATCCCAACGGGCGATACAGTCGAATGTTCCATCTCACGATCGCCAGACGCTAACGATGACAGTGCCACAACAGTCGCGTGTATGTACCACGACGCCACCCACGCGTTATGGCATGGCATGCTGGGAAGCAAAAAGCAAAGCACTGTCGCGCACATGATCCTGCGGTCATATTATGTAATGGCGATATCCATGTTAACATCGCATGGTAATTAATCGTGCTGTCCAAAAGGATCGACGCCTAGTGGAGATCGCATATTTGTGATCGACAGCGCCTAGTACCCGTCAGGTTTCACCCGCACGCACAGTTAAGTCAGACCCTGTATTTGGCAATTAACAGTGATGCAAACAAAATGGTTAGACATGAAAACAAACAGTACAGAGCTCGGGAGACAGGAGGCGCCACAAACTGAAATCTATGAAGTGGTTGTCAGAAACCAATATAGTAAATGTCCGACAGAATCTGCCAATTGTACTTACCAATCCAACGGTCAGTCAGCCGTAGTATATCTGCGATCGATCGGTCACACAGAGCGAGTACTATCTGATATGTGATATCAGTCAGCCGCCGGTCTGAAGACGGGTGATATCGGTCACTCTGAGAACTTTTGCAGTGTATCATTCAACTGTGATCGTGTCACAGACTAGCGGGTTATCGCGACACGTCAGCATCTCTCGTTTGCCCGACTTTTGTCGCATCATGCGACACCATATACTTATAGCCTTTTTGTGATGCATTTTGATTTTTTGGTAAAAATGCATTTCATAAATTGAAACGTGATCGCGTCGCTGATCTGGCGATAACATCGATACGTCAGCATCTCAGGTTTGCCTCCCTTTTGTCGCACCATGCGACAAGATGTATATTCCGCATACGATCCATATTCATGGAGTTTATCTAATGTGATTGGCGGTTACGCGCGATCGATCGAAAAAATCTCATGTAAGCCACCTAAGATCGATCGCACTGAGAGCTTTTGCGTGAAAGTCATAATTAGATATTCGTTACGCATGCGACCCCTAACGCATGTCGTATTTAAAGTATGGCTCAGAATGCTGTGGCAGTCCTCGATGAACTGACGCAGGGCCACGTCAGAGACTACTGTCCCGGTGTGTAGCTGCATCTCCCTGCGTTGGCACATCTTCACATAAGTCGACCCATCCTGCCCAGCCTCTTGGGACTTGCAGGTGAGAAGGTCGACCTTCTCCTGGGTTCCCTTCATCATGAACTTACTGTCAAGCTCAGCGATAAATGCTCCGAGGGCAAAATAATACTGAGAATCAATAGTCCCGTCTCCCCCAGTCAGCCCCTTCAGAGAGGTGCCACTGGTAAGATATTCATTCGACACTTCGCCGTCGGCGTCTGTGCCCACGAATGGTCTTGCAACCACCCACACTGTTCCCTGCTCCCTTTCGTTAAATGGGGGCCTGGCAAAAGGAACCGCACCCTCCCGTGGTCCAAGTTCCATGGTATCTTTGAGAACTCTGTCCATGTTGGAGGCTACCAGCCCCCCATTGTCATAGGCTCATAACTCTCACGCCACCAGTTGTATGCTGGTGAGACAACTGTCGGGTTGGCATCTCCCGCAAGCAGTGAGGGAATCATATCCCTTATCGGCTGCCAGTCTGGCTGAGTGTTCCTCAGCATGGCCTTTTGGTCAGCAGTCATTGAGGCCCCGGCAACGGACCTGAGCTTATGCCTGATGTTGGCGGCGTGTAGTTGTCGACGCACGTTTTCATAGAGTAGCACAAAGTCTTGCACGAACTTTGGCCGGTCTTCTTCTTTCGTGCCCGTGTACAACTGTACATGGACAGTTTCCGAAAGGAAAGCTTGGTAGAGTCATTGCGGTCCATGTCTTCCTCGAAGATGACCGTAGTAGCCTGCACCACTGGTTTAGGCTCGGATTTGCCTGATGGATCTGATTCGTCCGCCAGTGCTGAGAAGTGTTGACTAACTCTGGCTCGGTGAATTCTCCTCTCTTCTCGTCTTTGCAGCTTCTGAAGCTCCGCAGCAGACTCCGTAGCTAATTGTAGACACATAAATAATCGATGTAACCAGTATGGAAGTCTGTTTCACTCCACACCGTTAGGCTTACCAGTACGGAATTTCCGTTCCTGGCTTAGCTCCCCAGTGCTTCGCCCCACGAGGCACCAATTGTAAGAATTATCTCGCACATCATCTTTCGCAATTGTCGCTGTAATTTGCTCTGTTGTGGTCAGTGTGGACACCTGCTTCACTCCACGCTTTCAAGTTTACCGGTACGGAAATTCCGTTCCTGGCTTAACTTTCCAATGCTTTGTTCCGCAAGGCATCATTTCCAAGAATTACCCAGAGTATCATATCGTGACTGTTGCTGATTTCAGGAATTAACCGTCAACGCACCACGTTAGCTTGCAGTTGACACAGCCCGTTTCGCCCGGTCCTTCCAAGTTTACCAGTACGGGATTCCCGCTCCTGGCTTAACTCTTCACGGACTTCGTTCAACAAAGCTGCATCTTTGCAAATGTGGTTACAGACAAGTTGTCGCTGTCTGCAATAAGGCTCATTTTTGTTTTGAAAAAGACTACAAGAAGGTAGTTCTGACGACCGAAAGAAAACAGTAAAACTTCAGGCAAACACCAGCATTCGCACACGACGAAATATCATATCATAAATTACTTTAACCTTAAACACTGATGTTTTCACGGTCTAAGTGAGAGTTCTTGGTTTTCTCTACCTCTGCGAAGGCAAAACAAAAATGAGCGTCTGCTCACCCTTGGTAGCGCCGCCCTATATCACTTGTCGCTATCTCCAGAATAGTGTAACACCAACTGTGTCGTCACTGTCACCAACTGCCAAGTTACTGTCACCAACTGTCACGTCACGATCGTGACCTGTGCTGCGTTTGTCACGTGTTCGTCACCAGGACTAGTGTCCCAAGTGCCACAACCCGGCTATAATACACGACAAGCCGCGGTCTGTGACAGTTGACCTACGTTAGATATATAATCCAACTGTGCAATTAGCACCCAAAACACTTTCCACCTAGATGGGATATTATGTTATCACTTCGGAATATTCTGTTATCACTTGCCACCTTAGCCGACAACACTAATATAGCATCCGACGTGTCAACCGATGGTAGCTCCAACAAACAAAAAATCCGATAAAGACATCTATCGATGTGGCACGCATATTGCATACCAGCCGAAGATAGCATGTCGCATGAATAATACGGTACAGATTGGGGACAAATCGATCGTCGCGCAGCCCGCTTGAATGCGTCTCATCACACGCACCAGCTTGATGATGGGAGGTCTGAGTTTGCGCGTGCGCGCCTCACTCGTGAACGTAAGCGACGTGCAGGCGCTTCCTTGACTCCGATGGCACCGCTTGGACCGACAACATCTCAATGAATTTCGAGCAAGAGCCGGCGTTGTTCGATGAATTCTTCGAGCAGGTGCGCGGAGTGCTGCTGGCACCTGGCGCTTTGTTCGGGGCCTCCGAGTCCGGTTGGTTCATAATGAACGTTGCGTGGGATGAATGCATTGCCCAGGGCGGTGGATAATGTACCTTTGGCTTTTCGTTGGCGCGATGCATCTGGTCGTATGGATAGAGTGCACATAATCTGCGGTCAAGTCAAATCGATGGCATCTCGCTATGCCATATTGCACCCATGTGATGGACACGCGCAGTGCTTGAGCGTTGCGAGGTGCGTGTATGCATTTGGTTGTATGCTTAGGCGCGACGCAAATCATGTCCTTTCGGTGCCCTCAAGGCATACGTTTTGCACTATATATTCCATATAAACTCGAGTGTTTCATAGGTCCATATTATGTACAACGCTTTAAAAACAATGCCTTCATCATTTCGAATCTTTGTGAGGCACTGGTAATCACTCTATTTGGCAGATGGCAAGCAAAGCAGGTTGTGAGGTTCACATTATGAAAAGCGTGGACACTATTTACCCTTAGCAGTTTACTGGGTTGCATCGACTGCAGTCAATCTATCTCCATTGGGCAAGCACGCCGGGCTTCACCTTGTTTCACATCAAACATCGTGAACGCCCACTCCCCTGCGCCATCTCTACTTGCACGCATGACAAGTGGGGGGTTCACACGATTGGGAGGAGGGCCCTTGTCCTTGCTGTGGATATCATTAGCGCCACAGGCTATTATCTGACATGGATAGGTTGAAGGTGGCGGAGGATGCGTCGTTGGACACTCGATGTATTTACATCCACCAGCATAGCAGCCATTGCTCGTTTTCTCCCAGAAACCGTACTGCTCGTGCAAGTGTCCGAAGACGTGCACCTGCATACCAAAAGCCACATACATCGGAAATTGACGTCTCCCAAACTTCAAGGTAATTTCCACCCTCAATGTGCATAGATGAGAAAACCTCAGAGAAACGGAATCGAGATGAAGCAGCCCTCACCGTCCAAGCAGAATACAACCCGGGAATGACCTCTGTTGACCAAAGTAAGATGAGTGAATCATCTGCCCTCGAAGTAGCGTGCGAGAAATCCCTTCGATAGAAAAAGAAAAAGGAAAGGAGACACTCGTTTTCGGGGTGTGGGGCGAATAGTCCCCATGACTCTTCGATAGAAATATCGAAAAAGCTTTCTGCGCATGGCACACATGTCGCACATCCTTCTTTTGTGTCTTGCCGGTTTCTGCAGGCAGAGTATTACGATCGGCACCCGGAATAACTGACCTCAACATTACTATCTCCGACGGAAAAGGTTGACATGAGTTCACCTTCGGGCGCGTCTCTTGAATTGCCCTTGCCAGACTTTCAGAGCTCCCCCAGGTCGCGCCGGCAATACCTTCAAGTTGATCGAGTATTCCTTCCGCCGGACCATGTGTCATGAGAACATCGGTACCACGAGGAATCTCCCCGAATCTGTGTGGGCCGACTTGATGGTTATTTTGTTTCACGGAATGCCAGATGTCCTGATATATCCCACTTTTGACCGCTGCCGCAGGAACCCTCTCGGATGAGCGGCCGACGTGAAATGGGCACCACGGACTACCAAATATTTTCAAATCTTCCACTTCAATAAGTTGATGATTCAGCATTGTGGCGTTCTTGAGTGGTTCTAAAACGAGCGTCGGTGAAAGGCGTTGTTGAAATTTTTCTATTTGGTCATACCAGTCGTGATTACCCGCAATAACCACGATGTGTTTGAAGAGCCTCTTCAATCTGCCGAGCCACTCGTCGAACTGTGCAAACTCCTCTGGCGTACCACGCTTCGTGAAGTCCCCCGAATGCAGTAGGATGTCCATCTGCACCAAGTTCAAGTCTTGGAACTTTTGTTGGATGTGTTCCGTAAGTTCATCATGTCTGCTATGGGTATCACTCAGGTGCATGATCGTCAACACACGGGGTCTGAGGAGATCGCCTTGCCCCTCCACCGTCAAATAAAGTTTCCGCTCCAGGCACCACTGTAGTGCTCGCTGCTCCATTTGCTTCCCGAGAGTATCCAGATCGCGCGAGCGCAAGGCGGCGCGCACAGCACTAGATGAGATGTCTTCCACTGGGGGGGTAATAAGGAACAACTCGGACGCGTGTGGGAGACACGTGGGGTCCGCTCCCCTCAAAACGGTAATGAGTCGATAGTCTGGTCCCACGTCGTGCCATTTCTCATACCTCACCACATCGTCCGAGCCATTGAGGTAGTACGGGACAAAGTTCAGGTATGGCCAAAACTGTCGAAGGAGCTGGAATTCGCTCCCTTCGTCTCCGTAAGTCGATTCGAACACGTGTATCCACGGGAAGTCTTCGGTGGTGAGAGCTGCTAAGTGGACACGGTCTGCCAGGGTAATAATAGGATCCGGATTCAGCTTGCGTGCGACGTGTCTGTCACTGTTAAAGAAAACGAGAGCAATGACTGTGGAGTAAGCCTTGAAAACAGCGGAATTGCCTGAGGCTGCAGGGCGGTTGGGAGAGCACTGCACTTCCCCTGTTAACACCTGTTGAGCCGCAACAAGGCTCTGAAGGTGACCGGTTGTAAAAGGGCAAAAGGAGCCTGTGAAAAAAATTACAGCAACATCATCTGTAGCTCCTCGTAGGTCGATGGCCTTCGGTCGGACTTCCCGCGCATCAGGGGAACCGAGCGTGCCCATAGTACATGAGAGGTCAGGGCAGTTCTTTTCGAGTTGAGTGTGTAATTCGGCTTGGTGGGGCCACCGGATTACTACTGCTCAAATTGATACACTGCTGCACTAGAGTACCGATTCGAAAAGAATACATCGCATGGACGTGCAGCAGCAAGCGGACTTCAACTACTTCAACTTCACTTAAAAAGCGTTAAGGGTGGTGTCACAACGACAAGCGAAGGGGAGTTATGTGACACACCTACCCTACGGACCCCCCTAGCTACCCTAGCTACCCTAGCTACCCAATAATCACAACTGTAAGCTAGATGCATGTCACGGATAGGGTATCGGAGAGCACTAATAATTAAGAATTATTAGTGCAATAGTAATGCGGGTATAAGGGACCCGCAACGCAATATCGAAATGAAAACGAATGTAATAATGCTAGTGAGGTGGGCGGGCGGGATGATACCCTTCCCGAAATCAGATCAACTATCGGAGCAGAACTCTACAGAGTTCCAAACCTTATGCTGCTCAGACCTGGGACCTACAGAACGGTCCTGGGACCTACGGTCCTGGGTCCCACGGTCCGGTCTGTCACATAACCAGAGTTATGTGACACAGCTCACGGGGGACTAGATATACCGTACTGCCCCCTGTATGACATTCCTCGATGCATGTGACAGATGACTGCATTATTATTCGGCTCGAGACCGCGAGTCATAGCGACAGAGACCGCGAGTCACAGCGATAGTGACTGCGAGCCACGTGTTAGAGTACTCGAGCATCACCGTAGCCGTACTCGTACAGACTTACACAGCGCACGTAGCATAAGCTACTTAGACTCTCAGACTCTCATATGTTATATCTTTTACAGACATATTATCACCGTTTGAGCCTCATATTTATGCGTACAGCGATAGTATTAAAACACGGATATATAGAATATTCTACCCTATATGTGTTTCATACTATCTATTAGGTTATGTTAGACCACAACGCACCACTGCAATCTCTGATGAAACAACAAATTTCAAATTAGACGCCAAAAGCACATCGAACTGGCAGTCAGCGAAAATGTTTGAAAATTGCGACTTGCTTTTACACTAACCCTCCGCAGGTCGGGCCGGTTTCAATTTTAACTCGCCGAAACCTTTTATGATTGGGAATTCTTTTACGATTGCCCTCTCGGCCTTTCATTTAACTTCAATGTTGAAACGCGACCGTTAATTATCACATCGCTCTGCCAAAATTTGAGGGACGCCTTAGATTTTAGGTAAATTACGAGCATTTACCGCGGAAGCGCTGGCCAATTTTTTGAAAATTAACAAAACTTAGAGAAAATCTTCATCTCAACCCCTAGGAGAACGTCTTGCGCAACATCGTCGCCTTCACCGCCACCAACGGTCCGAAGGTCTACCATGTCAACGTTCACACCAACAACAACTCCGGGATCCCAACCGCCAACACAAGAGCGTCAACAACATGCTCAACGACGTTTATTTACTTCACGTCAACCTCTTCCGCCATCTCCAACAAACGAAGAAATCTCCATCACGACCAACGCCCTTCTTCAAGATGTTCATGCACTCAGCGCCACTGTCGCTGAGCTCTCCACCACCGTCACCTCGCTTGTAGTAGCATTTCAGCGTTCATCTGCCCAGTCCGACGAGATCCACGAGAATTACGTCACGAAGGAAGAACTCAACGACGTCAACCAACTCAACGAGACCATCTTCAACGACTTAATCAAAGTCCGCGACGAATGCGTCAACGCCACCTCTCTGGCTCGCACTGTTGCGAGTAGAACTACTTCATCTTCGACGCCATCTTCAGTCGTAATTACTTCGGACAAGATGTTCGACGCCACCAAGGAATTGGAGACTATTCCAGAGGTTACGCCATTGCAACATCGAGATGGGCAACCACTTCCTCCAACCAAGATCAAGCACATCATGGACGACAACACCAGCGCCTTCAACACCCGCTCCACCACTCCTGACGTCACTCCGCTCCTGAAGCAGTTGAAGACCGCCTATTATGCCCTCACGGACATTCACGAGCGACAACAACAACGTGAACTCCAATTGAACTTCCTCACCGCGGGCGGCGACATTGTGTTCAAGAAGTTCTGTGAGGCCCTGACCCGTGTGCTCACCGCCACCCGACCTGGACACGCCCCAGCACTACTTAACCTTCAACACCGACTGAAGGACGAGCCCTACGACGGTATCTCCAATGGCCTTCTAGCTCAACTTCTACTTGCGGCCACTTGTGGCAACACACAAATTGTGTTGTCACAAATTGTGAAGGACTCCCCCCAGGCTCAGGTGGACGGCAGACTGCTTCTACTGCACGTGCACTGCCGCCTGATCACCTACCCCCCCTCCACGGACCACTCCAACCTCACCAAGGCCAAGGCCCTCCGAATCTCTGAGTCCGAGGACCCCGGCTTGAAGCTGAACACCTTCGCCACCCTCATCGGCAGCCACAGGCAGCTTCACCCCGCCTTCTCTGGACAGCAGGAGCAGGAGGTCCTCATCGACATCTTACGGGCCTCCCAGGACACGGCCGAGCACCTCTTTGACATCCCCCTGTACTTCGATGTCATCCGCACCTACGAGGAGAACAACCGCATGACCTCCTCTGGCTTCCCCGGTGGTCTTCAGAAGTTCATTGAGGCCATCGGTAATGTGTGGTACACCCGGGGCTCTGCCCACCATTCCCAGCTCCCTGGCTCTTCATCCCGCCCCCGAGCTGCCTCCATGACGGGGGAAGTCCGTGAGGGAGGGCGGGGCTCGGCTGACACCACCAAGCCGAGAGAGAAGCACCCTAACGGCAAGGGCGGCAAGGGGGGCAAAGGTGGCAAGGGTACGCACCCTCGGGCCACCACACCACCTCCATCCAGGCCCCGATCACCACTACGGGGCGGCACCAGAGCTACCTTCATTGAGCACGAGAGGGCCCTGTACAAGGCCTCCAAGCTCAAGCACGCCGGCTCCACCAACAAGGACTCCACCCCCTCTGGCACCTGGGACAACTTCAAGTTCACCCCCTCCGACCCCAGTGACAAGTCCATCGGCCACCCCTGCCGCTCCTGCAAGTACAAGTACAACAAGACCGTCACCCACTCCCTCGGCAGGTTCGGCTGCCCCTGCACACTGGCTGAGAAGGCCGACATGTGGGTCAAAGCCGGCCCCCCTCCATCTGTGAACCATGTCTCTGCCCCCCGTCCCTCCACACCCGCACCCCCGCCACCCCCACCTCACCCCCCACCGACGGGCATCAGCCGACCGCATCCGAGCTGGCGGCTCTCAAAGGAGGTTGCACACTCAGAGCAACCACCACCACCCCCCTCCCGCTCCGGGTTTCACCATCCGGGCCTAAGGCAGTCAGCTTCCAGCACCAGAGGATGATGAGACTGAGTGGCCCGCCCTCACCAGTAAGCCCTGGATCCCTCAGTTCTCTGGCCCCTCACCTCACCCACCCCCCTCGGCTTCAGCCAACCACTTCTCCCCCAATCCCTTCAGCTCCCTCTCCCCCTCCGCCTCTCCACCCGACACCCAGTTCTCCTTCCCCCAGCTGGAGCCCCCCGCCCTCCTCGTCTTCAGGTACTTTGACACCGTCACTTTGACACCGTCACGGCTACTGACTTGAGGGAGGACCCGGACCACGAGGACCCGGCTTGGGAGAAGACAAAGCGGCAGAGGAAGCGGGACAAGGAGAAGCAGAAGAAGGCCAGGCAGCAGCAGCAGAAGCTTGAGCGGCAGCACCAGGTAGCTGAGTCACTGGCTTCAGCCAACAGCACCGCCACCGCCCCAGTCCAGACAGACATCACCGTGGACTGCAACACCCAGTGCCCTGTGCCCTACCTGACTGACCTCCTGACCGGCAGCACCTCAGTGGCCTCCACCATCTCCGAGGACACTCTGGACACTGCCACCACCCCTCCCACCTCCACCACTCCCCTCCCACCACCATCACCACCCCCCGACTGCCACCAGCCTGAGCCTCGGGCCATTGGTATCCCCCCAGCCACCACAATTGCACCTGACACTGCATGCATCCATATTGCAGTGCCTGGGATGGGGATGCATTGGGAGGGCACGCATACGGACCCGGTTCACACTGCTGCCGTACACACCGCCACACCACAGCCTGGCTGTAACACTCCCTCGGTCACACGCACCCTAGTAGCCATTGCCATGCACTGGTTCTCTTTCACGGTTGCTGTGCTCCTCACACTTTTGCACATAACACTGACATACACATTCCATATGTCACCTCGGCCGGCTATCACCATCTCACAGCCGGCCTATGCCAGTGCCTCGGCACCGGCCAATGCCTCACCTCAGCCAGCCTCCGGTGGTGCCACGGCACCGGCTACTGCCTCCACACAGCCAGCCTCCGGTGGTGCCACGGCACCGGCTACTGCCTCACCTCAGCCGGCCCTCGGTGGTGCCACGGCACCGGCTACTGCCTCACCTCAGCCGACCTCCGGTGGTGCCACGGCACCGGCTACTGCCTCACCTCAGCCGGCCTCCGCCAGTGCTACGGCACCGGCCAACCACACACCACATTTGCCCTCCGGTGGTGTCACCGCAGCTCCCACCACACTCTGTGAGCCTGCAGCTGCCTCCACACCGCCCCTGGGACACAGTGCCGATGAGGCGCTTGTGGGCACGCCCACCGATCACACCGTCTGTACTGACGGTGCAACCACCGCTGACACCCCTACATCTCTCAGCACAGCTCTCGGGGCCGACACTACAGTGGCCTCCGAGCAACCGCCTACACTCGGTGCCCCTGACAGCTCCCTAGCCCCCTTGGAGTGTACATACCCCGGGCTTGAGAGTATTGGCCGGTGGGCCGATGTCTCCGACTCAGGCTCCGAGTCAGACACCGAGGGCTATCCGCCCCAACGCACACCTCCTCCTCCTCCTCCCGTATCCGACACTGACGGTACGGTGCCTGCTCAGCCCACTGCCGATAGGGCAACTACACGGGCTACAGCGGGCACCCTGCCTGCATTGGTGGACACTGACCGGCTGGCTGCTACCTCAGACACACACATGCAGCCCCCGGTCCCGTCCACAGTGCAGGCCTGTGCCGTCACACCGGATTTCCACTTCCCTCCTATCCCTGAATCTCAGGAGGACACCTCGGAGACCACTACTAAGTGGAAGCAGTTCATGGCAGACACCTCGATCCGCACTGACACACCTCGGCCACGGCCAAATAGCTCACACTCCCCAGAGCACTCTCAGTGGGATTTCTCAGTTATGCCATCTCCCTCCTTCCAGCAGCTTAATCAGTTCCTTGAGAACTACAGCCGAACACACCCCTCATATTGCACCGGAGACTCTGAGGATGATTGGGCCCAGTTTGAGGTCTTTGATGACCACCATTTGGGCCCCTGGGATCAGTATTGAGGTCTACGACCCTGCGGTTGCAGCGCCGTGGGGAGAGACCTCAGCTGCACCGACAGTGCCCCGCACTGTCCCCACGGCACACCGGTCTTCCTCCCCCTGCTTGGGAAAGGCCGCCGTGCCTCCAACACGCACGGACACCTCCTTGTAGATTCAGGAGCCTCACATCTCCTCCTGAACAACAGGGAGCTCTTCACTGAGTTGTCCCCGTGCACCTCCAGCATGACCACCGCCTCGGATCAGCATTACAAGCCTCACAGTGTCGGCACAGCCTCCATTGATTTCCAGTACACCGACGGCACTTGGATCACACTCCCCTTTCTCCAAGCCTTCTATGATCCAAATGCCCCAAACCTCCTCTCAGTCCGCCAGATGCTCAGACACGGGGCCCGCTCCCCTGACTTCATCGACCTCACATGGCACCACGGTGCTTCTCTCTTTGACCTCTATGACACTGGCAGAGACTATGTTGTACACCCCAGCAGCTGGCGAGCCACCCCATCTGCCCACTCCATAGCACAGAGGAGACCCCTTTTGCAGCCTGCCCCTTCGGAGCTTGCAGAGAAGGGCACAGTCGACTGGATGGTTGCTAGGTCCGCCTACAGAGAGTTTGCTCAGCACAGTCCACATGGCTATTGTGACACAGACCTCTACACGGACGGCATCCCCTACCCACGGGGTAACACACAGTGTCAGCACTACTACTCCCTCGAGGACCCTGCTGAGGATCATGTCTGGTGCGGGCGCTCTTTCTGGGCCAACCCGCCCTTCATCAACTCCATCATCCAAAGGATGTTGATGAAGATGCTAGAGGACTTCTGGTTAGACCCTAATAACACCTCATACACGGTGTGTCTTCGGAAGTCACCATCTGCAGCCTGGTGGCCACTCACCTATCACTTTCAGGAGATAGCCACCATCCCAGCAGGCACACCCGGCTTCTTCTCCCGCCCTCGAGCTGGTACCTACTCCCCCCAGGACCTCACAGATGCAGGAGAGGAGGGCGGTGCTGACCGTGTCTTCATCCAGGGGGCCCCGTTCGACACCATCATCCTTTTCAAGGATGCCACCACAGTCCCCAGGATTGACCCTCATCAGTACCTCCATGCCTGTCTGGGCCACTACTCACACCAGTACATTGCTCACCTCTTCTCACAGGGGCTTCAGTTTGCAGTGCCCAGACGACACCTCTCCATGAAGACACTCAGGACTATCCTGTCAGGCTACGGGTGTGCTCATTGCAACACCTGGAATGCCAAGCGCCCAGGACCCTTTAATGTATTTGACAGAGCCAACCGCAGACCACCTCCGGCTTTGCCAGCCAGCCACCGGCCTGTCAAATGGGAACAGTCCAAGCCATTTCAGCACATATTTGCTGACATTTGGGGCCCATGCAAACCCCCTGGCTACGACGAGTCAGTCTTCATCAGTGCCTTTAAGTGCCCCGTCACTAAAAAGGCCTTCGGGTATGCCTCACCTTCTAAGGGAGGCCAACACTTCCACCTCCAGATTGTCCTTGATGACATTCAGTCCCACGGCTTCACACCAGAGACCATCACATTCCACACAGACTGTGCCACAGAGTACACATCGGAGGAGATGAAGACACTCCTCCGACAGTACCGCATGCGTCATGAGACCGGTCCGCCATACATGCACGAGTTCCAGGCTCAGATTTAGGTGCTCTGGAGAGACATGCAGAAGATCATGAACAGCACCATGCGCACATATGATGCCCCGCTGTACACATGGCCTCTTGCTGCACTCCATGCCATTAACACAGTCCTCAATGTTATGCCTAACAGGCACATTGGAATGGACACGCCTCACCTCAGATACACCGGCCGTCACTTCGACTACACTGAGCTCCGGCCCTTCTGGTCCGAGTGCAATGTCTGGCAGGACCCCGCACAGCGCTCTAAGGCAGGAGCTAAAGCTGACACTTCGGCTAAGCTACAGCCTAAGAGCAAGCCCTACCGCTATGTCGGGAATCTCACACCTGGCAACTATCTATGCCTTGACACAGTGAAAGGAAAACTCAAGGCTCTCTCTAGGCCTACGTTTGTCACTGACCCTGCTCTCATGGCTAAGACACTTGCCAACACACACAACACTCTGGTTGATCCCGCCTCCACAGCTATCTTCACAAAGAAGCTGTACCCCATCCGACGCCCCACAGCCCTCTCCTCCCCCGACATCCTCGAGCTTGCATGCAGCACCCACGAGTCAGAGACCTTTGCCTATGTCAAGGTCCAATGTGCTAAACTCAGACATCCAGTCTGGGTAAAGCTCATACACTATCTCCAGCTGGCCAAAAGCCACTATGCCACTCTCATCAGCTTTCTCAAGCACAGACACAAACATGGGGCACCTAATGTCTTTTACCCGTGTTTTGCTATGTGCTCGGCTAAGCCAGCTGACCGACAGAAGTATCACCCTGCAGTCATCGTGTCTGTAGACCATAAGCCTCAGGTCCAGCACAGATACCAGGTGTACTTCGACTCTGCTGACTCACACTCCACCCAGTATGCAGACACCGATGCTGTCATCATCTCCCCAGACCAGCAGGCCATGCTCCTTGCCCTCAGGGATGCAGACTCGGACCCCGCAGACTTCCCGAGTGATGCCTTCATGGACGAGCCAGACCCTGCCACATACAGACAGGCTCGGCTCAGCCCTAATTGGAGACAGTGGCACAAAGCCATTCAGTCAGAAATTGACGGCATTCTTCAGCCAGACAGGGCCGATCCAGTCACCGCCTTCCCTCCAGGCTCCACCGTCCTCCCCAGTAAGTTTGTCTTTAAGCTCAAGAAGCTGACAGACGGCTCCCTTGACAAGTTCAAGGCCAGATGCACCACCAGAGGAGACATGGACCGTACCTTCTATGAGGAGGCGGAGACCTTTGCCCCTACACCTCAGCTCACCACCTTCAGACTCCTACTAGCGCTCTGCCTGAAACACAGACACATGCCATACCACTATGATGTCTCTCAGGCTTTCCTCCAGGCTCTAATACCTGAGGATGAGCGGTACTATGTCAGGTTTCCGAAGGGGTACATTCATCCCAAAGGATATGTAGGTGCCTATATGAAGAAGGCACTCTACGGACATCGGACCTCAGGCAGACTCTGGTCAGAGACCGCACACAGATTCATGACAGACCACTACCCTACACTCAGCAGGTCCACATATGACGAGTGCCTATACATCGGCTGGATTGACACTCAGCTCTTCATAGTCCTCATCTATGTTGATGACTTCATTGTGGCTTGTGCCGATGAGCTGTCCAGAGCCCGCTTTCACATTGACATCATGTCCACATTTCAGGCCACCTACTCTGGTGTCCTCAACCAGTTCCTCCAGCTCAGAGTTGATGTTCAGACTGAGACACTTCCTACAGGAGAGTCATACCCGACCAGGATTGAGCTTTCACACGAGCGGAGCATCACAGATCTGTGTGCTAAGTTCAGCATAGACACGGATAAGCAGCCACCTCGATCACCGATGGCAGAGGGTCTCTCCCTCCCCATTCCCCCACCTGATGCCATTGACAGGTCCATCGAGACACCCCTCAGATCCTTGATCTACTCTCTGCTCTGGTTAGCCAGAACAGTCAGACCCGACATATATTACCACGTCACATATCTGGCTCAGTTCTGCCACCAGCCCACAGTTGAAGCCCTCACCGCTGCCAAGCGGATTCTTCACTATGCCTATTCCACCAGAGAGTACACACTTGGTATGACTATTGACTCTGCAGCACCCCAGCTCACCGCGTTCTGTGACTCAGACCATGCAGGAGACACTGCCACACGGAACTCAGTTTCCGGCTACTGTCTCTACTATCACGGTATGCTCATTGACTGGTGGTCAAAGAAGCAGAAGTCATGCACTGCCCTTCACTCTACAGAGGCAGAGTATGTTGCCATGTCAGAGGCCTGCACCTCCGCCCTGGCCATCTATAACACACTAACAGAGTTCTTTCCCTCAGCTGAGCACATCACCATCAATGTAGATAACTCAGCAGTTCAGACTCTAGTCACTCAGCGGGCACTCTCTTCTAAGCTCAAACACATTGAGGTTCGGTACCACGCGGTTAGGAACTGGTGTCAGGGACCCCTCAGGAAGTTTACACCGGTCTGGATTCCGACTGATGACAATCAGTTTGACATTTTCACAAAAGCCCTTCCTATCACCAAACACGGGGTTCCCATTATTGACAAGTTCACTGCCCGCCTATTGGATATTAAGGACCGGCGTGTTAAGCTGGTTGAGAAGCTACGAGCAGCTGAAGCACAGAAGCTGCATGCCCAGCAGCGACAACTACAACAACAGCAACGACAGGATCAGATTGTATTAGCATCACTGCAGCGGCAGAACTTGATAGGGTGACCCGAGGCGAGGGAAGGTGGGCCTCTGCGAGCATGTCTATTTCTAAAGACCCGGAGGCACCAGTAGGACCAGTTCTTGCCAATGCAAATGCCTGTATCTCTGCTGGCTCCGTTTCTGAGTAGTATGATATATTGCTTGTCTGACATTATCATGCCACTGCCACACACATCCACAGAATGTGGTGGTGTCACGGGGGACTAGATATACCGTACTGCCCCCTGTATGACATTCCTCGATGCATGTGACAGATGACTGCATTATTATTCGGCTCGACACCGCGAGTCATAGCGACAGAGACTGCGAGCCACGTGTTAGAGTACTCGAGCATCACCGTAGCCGTACTCGTACAGACTTACACAGCGCACGTAGCATAAGCTACTTAGACTCTCAGACTCTCATATGTTATATCTTTTACAGACATATTATCACCATTTGAGCCTCATATTGTTGCGTACAGCGATAGTATTAAAACACGGATATATAGAATATTCTACCCTATATGTGTTTCAAACTATCTATTAACAACAACTAATACTCGCAGGCATATTTTGGACGCATGCATGATTGACATCTGATATTATACTGCAGCACACACCACATATTGATGACTGCACAAATATTCAAGTTGTCAGCATTTCATGCTTATCTCAATATAGTGTGCAAGATGGTTAATTGAACACACACTAACTTGCATCGCACATTACATGCAGCATCTAAGTATATACACATTCTATACTGAATGACTACCACTCTGTAAGTTGTGCATGCATCATCATAACAGATGTTATATATTATCCAGCTTGATCACGGTAACAGTTGGAATAGATGGCATCAAATCACAATACATTAGACGTGCACAAAAGCATATTTGCAGTGCATGCTAACTATATTCGAACCCATACAGCATAAGGTGCCTGTTCAGAGATCTTAACACAGTAATTAGCTCGATATGACCCGGTGGAGTCGAGATACTCCTCGGACCACATATCGTTCTACTGTGGATCACTGAAAGGAATGCTCACCGGAACTGTATGTGAAATATACCAGCAACTCATTTTGTAAATGAGATTATTTTGGAATTACAATAACCTCTAAACTAATATATCATGCTAGATCTATTCAGTGCATGGTATACTGATTATCCTGCATGATAAACTGTCTGGAAATATTGTAATGTCCAGAACTTATCTTCCTGTAAAGTGTGTAAAAGTGAGCACACACACACACACTGGCAAAAAGTACTAATCAATAAGTACTATACATACACACACTGCATTACTTTATGTATTGATATTCACTGATTCGTAGTGAATTGACCAACTTTAATATCTATCATGAATATGATAATGTAGATAACACTTCACAAACACATGTGCGTGTGAAGTGTCAGTGATGGCGATAGATATGGGAACAGATAATCCAACATGCTGAAGGGCTGGATGGAGTTATCTCCAGACCCGAAGGCAATATACTGTGCCCATGCAACAGCTGGTAACTGTTGGGCGCGGTCCATTCGTCATTCCACATATCATCGCTGGAGCAACAACAACAAGTACATTGCATAATGACAATTGATACAGATTTGATTAGTTCAAAATGCATGTAACTCTTTCAGAGCAGTAACTATATTGACATCTGATAGAAGTTGTTGAGGACAAGCACACACATACAAATGTGTTGTGTCAAACTGCTTTGATTATATCAAGCAATGTCCTGATATGTTTAAAATAAGAGATATCATTTTGATAAATCTTAGAGCACAGACCTATGCTCAAAACATATCATAGATTGATAAATATCACTAAAGTGGATAATCCGCTTAAGTTGATGACTCTATATATATCATCAGAAAGTACATTTACTGCCATGGGTTTAAATCAGTAAACCCCAGAAATGTGATCAACCTCAGATGTTGATATACAGCATAATTCACTTTTATGCCATGAAATTTATCATGTGCAAAGGTAAAGTGATTTGCAGTGCTTCTGTACTTTACATTCCACACACACACAGAGATATGTATATATATATATATAGCCAAAAACGGCCAAAATGGGTAAAATCCGTTTGCGATAGATTTGAAAATGGAAAATCGGACCCTATTTTATTTGATAATATGATTTTATACCTATTGAGGTATGAGGAAATCATAATGACACATGTCATATCTCGTGTAACACCCTAGATAATAGGTGTGGAATATGTGGGGGTTACATATTGGCTGTAACACTAAATCGGTCAAAATGCTGTACGTGAAATACATTTTGAAAATTTCGGATTGATTTTTTTTGCTAAAATGAATATTTAGCTATCAAATAACAATCCCTGATTTATGCAGCATGTGTAACACCCTGTAACACCCTAAAATTGAATGTGTGTGTCAGGGGTGTAACATACCTCCTGAAAACCACTAAACACGTTCAGTATGGTATTAAATGCAGTTTTGCTTAAAAATAGTTGCAAAATATTTATACTGCTTTATTTTTACCTATTTTAGGGTTACTGATACCATGTAACACCCTAATCACATTATTGGGTATATGGGCCACTGTAACCTAACATGCCCTAAAATGCCACTATATATTCGATAAACTTCGTGTTTGGCATTAACATATCATGCTGTATTCGACACAGACATGATGATATATCGGGCAACAACCCTAAAACTGTAGCAGATGCTTCCTATATGGAATGCATGCTATTTATGAGGTACAGGCAATTGACAACTGCCTTATATCACACACTTCCTTGAGGGGGGAAGAAGGTGGATATATATATATATACCTACCTCATTATTATGTACGAATGTACTACATGTATGTAAACATACAGATATACCATATATAACATATAAATCACACACACTCAGTTACTCGATTAGCTGAAGGTATTTTTGTGTTGTGTTTTGTTTTTAGATGGTTACAATCGAAGAGGAAGAGCCAGAGATTCCTGATATCGACCCAGATCCATCGACATGGTTTTTCGACATTCTTGGTTCATATGATGCATACAGCCGGTTTAAAGTCCCGAAATGGATCGCTGGTTATGCCGACACACAAACCCGATATGACCAGATAGGCTACTATGACAACATCAGTCGTATGAAGCCAGATATGAGCCGATTTAGGGATCCTGCTAATGAGCCTAAGGAACCAGAAAACGAGTACACAGAAGATTATCCTCCGATGGTTTTTACAGATCCAGATTCAGATTCAGTCCCAGCACCAGCTCCACCTAGTTTGGTCCCAAAGGTGAAAATGACACCACCTAGGGAATTCAAATCAGGACAGGACGCAGAAGTCTGGTTGGACACGGTGGACAGATATTTCCAGTTCACCTATCCTGGAGTCAAGGACAAGGATTTGATTACAGTGTTTCTGACTCTTATTCAGAACAACGACAGACACTATTTTCAGGTCTTGGCACAACAGCCACATGCCACCTATGAAATGGTCAGACAGACATTCCTCAGACAATTTGGTAATCCTCACAAGAGATCAGTAGCCAAGAAACACCTTATGGCACTGACTCAAGGAACCCAAACCTTTGCAGATTATTTGCGCACATTCACATCACTGGCTTCTCTAGCAGCAGTTGATTTGAATGATGTGCTAATAAAGGACAGATTCGTCACCAGTATGGATCCAGATCTCCGCAGACAGTTCCAACTCAGATTCCTGATAGAAGAGCAAAGGAACAATATGTCGTGGCAAGAAACCACACAGATACTGCTTGATTTGAATTATGTCATTCACTCAAAGCAGTCAGAAACCCTTCACTATCGGGGTCAGAAGGAGCAGTCATCCGGAGGTCCAGCCAAGAAGGACAAGGACAAAGGACGTGGCCAGAAGCCATATGACAGATCCAACAGAAATCGGAATCAGAATCAGAGTGGTAGCCAGAACTCCAATCAGAATCGGAACAAGGGAAAAGGTGGAAAAGGCAAGGGCAAAGGAAAAGGAAAATCGCAGAATCCTCAGACTTCCAATCGTTGTGGTCGTGTAGGTCACATCGAAAAGGATTGTTATTCCACCAAGACCCCAGATGGAAAGGAGATCAAGGGTAAGCCACCAGCTCAGAGTCCTTTCCAGAATCGGAGACAGCAGCAGCAGAATCAGGGTGCCAAGGATGGGTCCGGCAAACTCATCAATACGATCAACACCTTGGTTAAGGAACTGAAGAGTCAGCACAGCATCAATGCAGCAGTTGCAACTCCAGCTCCAGATCCAGCTTCAGCTCCAGCTCCTCAGGGAAACTCTCAGGGTACTGCACAGGTACCGGTGTTGAGAGCACCCCGAGGGTAGATCAGCCTGAAGATGCCACTGAAGCAAGTGGCCGGGTTGAGAGTATCTCAGAAGAAGTCCTTTCCAGTCTGACATTGCAGTTTCAGCAGATGGACACTCCCTCAGAGCACATCGCACAGATGCAGTCTCAAACAGCACAGCTGAAATCACAGAAGAAGCTGTTGTTGTACAAAGGGAAAGTATATGGACAGAGTACTCACATTTTGGTAGATCCAGGAGCAACATCGTCTTTCATCGACAGACAGTTCGCTGCTCAGCTTGGTATAGCACCCACAGACTCTTCATCGTTTTCAGTGGGATTGGCTGGAGGAAGCCAACTACCATGCACATCCTATCTTCCCAAAGCTACATTTACGCTGGGCAAGTATAAGGATACAGAAGATTTCTACATCATTGACATGAAACCACTCACTGTCATTCTGGGTCAAGATTGGTTGGAAAGGAGAAATCCCCACATTGACTTTCAGACCAAAAATCTGACGATCACTAGGAAGCATTCATCAGGCTCCAGTATTCGCACAGTATTGTCCAGAGTTGAGCAGACTCCAGACTCAGATGACCTTCCTGAAATGGAATTGGTCAGCGCCACCACCATGAGAAAGCACCTTCGTCGTATTCGATCCAGTGGTTCGGCTGAAGAAGCCGTAGCTTATCTCTCCTTTCTCTCAGAGGTCGACGGTGAACTGGTCTTTACAGCATCAGACACAGACACCACTATGGAAGACCCCGAGGTCACAGCAGCACGTGATCAAGTGAGAGAAGACTTTTCAGACATATTCCAGGAGGATCTTCCAGCTGGTCATAGGCCAGAACGGTTTGAAGGTGGTTATCATCGAATCAACATTGAACCTGGGCACAAACCACCATCTCAGCCAGTACGTACCATCCCAGTACCCATAATGGAAGAACTCAAACGACAGATCATCAAATATGTCGACTTGGGTATCCTTCGTCCGTCATCATCTCCATATGGATGTCCTATCATTTTCGCTCCTAAGCCAGGTGGGAAGTGGAGGATGTGCTGTGATTATCGAGCCCATAATAACATCACAATTAAGGACACGTATCCATTGCCACCTCACGACACCCTTCTTGAACAGCTAAAAGGTGCACGATGGTTTAGCAGATTTGACTTCAATCAGTTTTTCCATCAGATTCCTATACATCCAGATGACATTCACAAAACAGCTATTCGCGCCAGATACGGTTCCTATGAGTGGACAGTCATGCCTTTCGGATTGACCAATGCTCCTGCAACAGCTCTACGTGTAGGAAATCGGGCATTCTTCGACTTCATCGATCGGTTCCTTGTCATTTTCATGGACGATACCATCGTATACAGTCCGGATTTTGGCAGCCACGTGAGTCATGTCCGACAGTTTCTCCAGCGTTGCAGAGAACACCAGTTCTTCATCAGGCCTTCCAAGGTGGAGTTGTTCGTCAGATCTATAGACTTCATCGGACATCACATCTCTGAAGCAGGCTTGTCCATCATCGAAGACAGAATCCGAGCTGTTATGGCAATTCAGCCTCCAGTGTCTTATGGTCCTACCGTTGGAAAACAGCCTCTACGCCGTATGGCTAAAGATGGCAAGTCATCCCTTCGGTCATTCTTGGGCATGGTTGGTCAATTCAGGAGATTCATACCAAAATTCTCCAAAGTTGCCGAGCCGCTCAATCGTCTCCTTAAAGATAATGCAGAGTTTGTCTGGGAATCTGAGCAGCAGCAGGCATTTGATAACCTCAAAAGTGCCATCTGTAACGCTCCAGTACTACAGCTTCCAGATCAGAAACTGTCATCTATTATGGAGGTCGATGGATCAGGCACACACGTTGGTCAAGTGATACTCCAGGATCAAGGAAAAGGTATATATGAAGCCATGTGGCTATCACAGCGTCACTCTATCCGATACACAGAGACGTTGGCATATTCCTGAGATCGAGCTATTTGCCATTGTGGAGGGCTTCCGATTCTTTCGCCACATCTTGTTGGGAGCTCCTGAGACCATTGTACGCTCAGATCATCAGCCACTGGTTTATTTCCAGACCAAATCCACACTCGAGCCCCAAACAGGCACGGTGGTTGGATGAGCTCTCCGAGTACAACTTCCGTATAGAGCATATTGCTGGCGATAAGAATAAGGTCGCAGATGCACTCACTCGTATCTCTGCACTTTTTGAACTCACTGATTGTCTTCAGCACATGGATATCAGCGAGGTCATGCCATCTGCAGATCCTACATTCATTGCTCTTTTATCTTCTTCATCAGCTCATCAGCTACACGACATCATTATATCCGAATATGATCGTGATACATTTGCACAGACTATTTTGGCTAAACTGACATCATTGACGTCATCACAGTCAGTCAGCAGCTACAGCTTCGAGCTCATTCAGGGGTTGATCTATCGTAAGACCATATATGGCAGACAGCTGTACATTCCACCAACAGCTAAAGTTCCTACAGATGACGGTGAGATCACACAGCTTCGCCACATTCTCCTTCATGAGTGCCACTCAGCCACTATTTCTGGTCATGTAGGCAAAAATCGCATGCTTCATCTTCTGCGTAGCCGGTATTATTGGCCAGGAATGACAACGGCAGCCATCAAGTACATTCAGGAGTGCCCCGTTTGTCAGCGCCAGAAAACGAGGCGACACAAGCCTTATGGTCAGGCACATATACGATATTCCGTGCCTAAGACAAAATGGCTAGATGTATCTCTTGATTGGATCACTGGCCTGCCTATCACCACTAATGGGCACGACAGTATATTTGTGGTGATGTGTCAATTTTCTCATCGATGTCATCTCATTCCCTTCAGCATGACCTGGACAGCTCAGCATACTGCTTCTATCTATATGCAGCATATCTTCAAGCTCCATGGTCTTCCGAGGAGCATCATCTCAGATCGAGACCCCAGATTCACCTCTACATTCTGGCAGACACTGTGGAAATCTACTGGTACGAGATTGTCCATGACGTCATCACACCATCCACAATCGAATGCTGCCAATGAGAGGAGCCATGCCTTCATCGAGGATATCCTCAGGTACTTTTCAAATTGTTGATTCATGATTCGATTTCACCATCCTCTGGTTTATAAACTGATTAGATGATATTTTTTCATCCACAGGTGTTGTTGCAATGATACTTCAGCCAATTCGTGGGAGGACAAGTTGCCTCTGGTGGAGTTTGCAATTAACAACACAGTTTCTGCCTCAACTGGTTATTCACCGTTTCATCTCGACTCGATGGCGCAACCACTTTCGCCTCATGACCTGGTAATCACTATTCCGCCAGAAGCTCCTGTTCCAATACAAAGAGCTATTCGAGATCATTTTGACCAGTACTCGGCTGTACATGCCAACGCGGTAGACAACATTTTCCGAGCAGCAGAAATTAGCCAAGCCAGATTCAATAAGACTCACATGCCTCGACAGTTTGCAGTTGGGCAGAAAGTTCTCTTACGGACCGAGTTTATATTCAATGGACTGGTTTGACAGAGGCAGGCAGACACTTTAAGCAGCCATATATTGGGCCGTTCACCATTTCCAAAGTGCTTAGCCATGGCCGTGCATACGAGTTAGATTTCGGAAACCTCGATATCCGTATTCATCCGGTACAGCCTGTTTCCAGATTAGAGCTGTACAATGACTCGATCCAAGCACCTTTGCCTCTGCCACAGATGATCACCGAAGAAGGGCAACCACTGTTTGAGATATCACATATACTCTCGGATAAGTTCACTAGAGGTGTCAAGTACTATTTAGTGCGATATGCAGGCTACGGCCCTGAGCATGACACCTGGGTCAAAGCCACAGAGCTGACCAATGCAGCAGACATTATAGCTGCCTATGAAAGCTAACATTATATTAAGCCTCATGCCCTTACTTCTTGTAATATATACTAATACATGTCGATCATCTATATACCTTGCTCTTAATGTTTTATCATTATGTTGCATAGAAGCAGGAAATTGATCCTTCCTTGCTAAAGGTGTAGTGAGCCTTGTACAAATCATACCCTTGCACAGATACGCACATGCGAGATATCATCATATCTGTGGATAAATAAAAACTGCTAAATGCTACCTTTGCCAAAGCCGTGGTTTGTCATCGGATTCTTGGTCAGTCATCCGAAGCTACCGGAGATATCGACTGAGGTAGACGGAGTTGTGATCCTAAGTTGTGCTTGACAAACATAACTAAATAAATTTCACATTAGTACGTGGCGAATCCATTCTCACTCATCGCAATAGATGTTCGTCAAAGCGTGCGTATTGGACCATATTAGAGTGAGCAGACCGGGTAAGGATTATAAGTCCAATCCCGTTAAGCAGGGCCACTCTCTTTGCAATAAAACAAGCCCCCGGTGAAATAACTCCGGAAACAAACACGGGCTCCCCGTTGCCGCCTGTGATCCTCCAAAGTAGCTTAAGGAGGGGAGGAAGGGTTGGGTGCATTATATCAGGCCGAGAATCGTTCGATTAATGAGAAATTGTTAATCGTCGTGGGATCATCGTTCGCAAAAGCGACGACGGCTAGCGCAAATAATCCGTAACGTACACTTCGGATGCTTTGAATCGTCACTCTGACGCACGATACGTGTGGATCAATCAGTAATCCAACGTCAATCTGTATCACGAAACGCAATTCATTGAACCTTGAAACGTCACTCTGAAATACGATACGAACTTCAAAGGGGGCTACATCCTAAGAACTGTAAGGTGAGGGACTAAAGTGGACTCAGTTCCCCCCAATAACCTAAAAGCGCCATGAGGGACGCCTCAAATCGGTGTAAGAAGACTGGTACCAGCAAGAAGCGACAACAACAAAGACATCATAGACATATACAAAGGTATGCCCGTTGTGAGGTCACAACTCTTTTAAGAGGGGAGATCTGTCAGGGTCATGTCATCGTGAAAAAGATACTGCCAATCAATGCCTAGAAAGCTGGATTTATAAGATCGATGCTTCGAACTTCGAAATTAACCCAAAGGGGAGTTCTGATGCAATTTCAAGCCCATTTCTTGTTTGCATCTTCCCGTGCACCTCCTGCTGTGACCCTGCCGCTGTGACCCTGCCGCTGTGACCCTGTCTGCTATGAATATCTTTGTGCATAATGTTTTTGCGCGACTGACGTTAAGTGTGTATGCATCGATATGTGTATGCATGACTAACTTTTTGCTTACATGCAGGATCAGTGCTCGACCGCATGATGACCTTCGACTAGTCGACCCCTTTACGCTTGTGTTCATCTTCGACCGACTCCACGCTCAACGCTCGCCTACGAGATCCTCGCTGCATCCACGCATACCATTTTAGTTTCATATGCACTTTCGTGTGTGTGCCCTTCATGTCACTGTACGTTTTCAGATGACTTGTGTATTCTCCCTAAATCCCCCGATCCCCCCCGCCATATGCCCCATGTGGCATCCGCGTATGCCCCCTTGTGACACACGCGCTCAATGTGTTTGTTGCTCAACTGGTGTGCCGCATTTTGTATGCACTCGCTTACGTGTGTGTATCGCATTCGTTTGTTTTCATCTTGTATGTTTTCGTTCCGACGTCTTGTGTGGGATCCGGGGGCTTTGGGCTTTTCTCGCCCATCACCGCGCACCGCGGAGATCCCGGCCATGCTTTTGACGGGTATGTTCTGTTTGCATAATGTATTTGTCTGACACGCATTAGAACATTTTTAGGCAGAGCACAGCACAGCATTTCGCAGGCGTTGTCGGCTTTGACCTAATTTCGGGTCAAAGTCGTCAATGCCACGTGTTCAGGGCTGGGTCACAGGGCATTGGCATTTTCCCAAATTCGTAATATTTCATTTGAATATTGGGGCTGTTTGGCCCCAATATTCTGAATATTGGTGCTGATCAGCACCAATATTCAATGGAACCTTCCGAACATTGGGAACACGTCAATGCACTTGACCAATCCAGTTCTGAACACGTGGCCGTCTTACTTCCACATCAGCATTTCATCATTAATATAGCTCAGAATTGCTGCCTGCGTGGCACGTTTTCATTGGTCCAAACCCGATGTGTCATAAATATAAAGAATTATCTCCGTCAGATCGATGGTCGTCGATTGACAGTTAAGGGTTCGGACAAAGGTTTAATTCATAATTTATTCGGTTTAACTCGTATTTTATATTTTATAATTGTTCAGGCGACATTCTGTCGATATATTTATAAATATATAAGTAAATATATATCCAAACATATCCACAAATTAAAATTTTGTTTGCAGCTTTCATCTCAACGACGCAAATTGATTTCTTCTATTATTACTTTCTAAAGACTTCTCAAATTTATACATCACAGTTAAATTTGAATATAGGCAGTTTTTATTTAACGACGATATAGGCTACTGTACTACACTATACGTCACCCAAGAGCGTCACGCAAGAGCGTCATCGTCACGCAAAGCAATGTTCATTCTATTTATATATATAGCTGGTTTCTACGAAATCAAACCTCTAAAATTTTATACACAAAAGCGTCACGTCAGTTTTTATTTAACGACGCTATAGGCTGAGACTACACTATACGTCACGCAAAAAGCGTCTCCCAAAGCTAGGCTGTAAACTACTACACTATACGTCACGCAAAGCAATGTTCGTTCTGTAATAGCTGGTTTCTCAAACCTCTAAAAATTTATAGGGGGTACGTGAACGTACAGGTGGGGGAAAATCCAAATTCCTCAATTCTAAATTTTGCATTGTTACCGTCAAATTATGAGTGAACGCGGAGGTGCAAAAGGAATGTTGTGAAGTATTGAATAACAAATGTTTAGAAAAGCAAGTGGTATCGGCAATGAACACAAGGGTATTAATTGGGATACTTACGGAATCAAGATATTGCTATGTTGTCCAACCATATTGACAACTGTTAATATAAAGGTCAGGGTGAATATAATTTGGAAGCATAATTGGAATGTAATGTTATTAATTAAAGCAAAGTACCAAATAAAGGAATAGTATAGTTGTAATCTCAAATTTAAGGGCACATTAACAACAACAAGCAAGATAAATAGTTGGGACATTTGAAGACATTTGAAGCATTCACCAATTGGCATATTTAATGTCAAGGCTAGGATTTGGAAATTAAGGTTACTTTATTAAGAAAATACTCTGGTGAGTTTTGAGGGTTGGCAATGCAGCCAGTAAAACTAAAATGTTATCTATTTACTACAAGTCATTAAGATATCGAATGCAGGATTCCTCCGTTGACACCCTTTTCTCGCAACTTCTGGAGAGCGGGAGGAATGTTTGTTTGAAGATGTGGGAACTCCTGGATCTTTGCATCCAATGATGTGATAGCAAGTCTTCTGACCCTCGGCTCTTCAAGACGAAGTGATTTCAGGAAGTTATCTTGATCGATTGCATGTCCTCCGAAGTGAGGTCCAAAGAGAGGATTGTTGTGTTTGTCAGTACGAAACGATTTGAAAAAAGGCAGTGCACTACTGCTAGGTATGGCTGACATGTTTGAACCTGCCAAGCGGTATGATACAATCTGATTTTGTAGGATGTGAGTGAGGTTGCCATCCCTCCAGATTACAACATACAATTTCTCGTCGACGACACGCTTGAGGTCAAGACTATCTCTGAGGGCTCTGGCTTGTTGAATTGTTGAAAGCTTAGAGAACGGTATGACCACACCAAAAGCCGGAATGTCTCTGGCGCCACCTGTAAACCAAAGGAGCAAAATAGAAGGATATCAAGGTAACATGGTTAATGTGATGTCAAGGATGGGAATTATTAGATGGAAACAAATCACAAATCGAAAATAACAAACTCACCTTCAGAGAAAAACATGCGAATCGTTTGCCCTTCATATCCGACTGGAATTGGGTGCCCAGCTGGGTTTTGCGAAGTGTGAGGATGTTGAGCAAGTAGAGTTTCAATCTCTTTTGGTGTATGGTACCTGTTGATGGATGAATGAGATAAGTGATTGCATATTAATAAATACAAAACTAGGCGAATGATAATAGCTAAGAGAAATTTACCTTAAGGGTCCAACGCCAATGTCCTTCTTGAGGAATAATGACATCCGTCTAGGTTTTTTGGCCAATCTCATAGGAATAGATGGTTTGCCAAGTCTTCGATTCTCTTTATTCTTTGCTGAATTCGCATTTTTTTGCAGTGGAAGAGCAAACTGGTGTTGATCGCAACCGTGTTTTTCATGATAGGGAAGAGGTAGCACCTGAAAGCAAAAAATGGTCAAGATTGAGTTTGATGAACAATGTGAACAAGAAACACAAGGCAATTTGGAATAATATGTTAGTGAGCATACCTCGCCCGCAATGGTTGGTGGCTTCACCCCCCAGCAAGTCAGGATGGATATTGATGTTGAATGAGGTGCATGTTTTTGACTCCTTTAAGCCATCTACCAACACCAAAGTCCCGAAAGCTCGATACGAAGTATTAGTCCTTGCAGAGCTTCGTGCAAAGGGCTTGTTAAAACCCTCAGGTGCAAACGGATTGCCATCAGCAATAGACGCGCTGACAATAGCCAATTCTGTTGCAATGAGTTGTCGATGTGCAGCAAGTGCAAGGAGACGGACATCTACTGAAGCCACTTCATTGGCCATCCGAGTGCTGTTGTTACCAGCTCTGCAAGCACGAGATGTCGTGTTTAAGCACTCGACAGCATGCCTTGGTCCAGCACCTGTCGACCTCCCCAAACAAAATTAAACATCAGGCTGTATGGATGGAGTATTAGTCAATATAGTCTTCAATGTAACCATCCAAGATTTGAAAAATTATTCACATTGCAGGGACATGAATCAGGAGTGCATTTGAAGCCAAGCCTGAAACAACTTACCAGGGAATGCTCTGTT